>JAEQBA010002744.1:469121-654260 GCA_019434445.1 Phalangium opilio
CAACAGTATTGTTTTAGTTAAATCAATTGGTATCATTATTAAATTCATCAAAACTGATTGTCCCCTAGATTAGTTCGCTTAGGATTTCTTTTTGCTGATAATATACATCAGAGTCAGTCATCTTTGATAGCGGATGGGTGGTTTATTCGTTCTTCCACAGCGTGTCCCGGAAAGGCTGCTGGTCTATTTATAGGAGGGATTGATGATTCGGAAAGGCTGCTGGTCTATTTATGGGAAGAATTGATGAATTATCAGGAAATCCAGGTCTTTTTCTTGCATCAATGGGATCTTTGGAATCGAGTTAGTGGTAGTCGTTTCGGTTTCAGGTTTGGTAAGGCTAAGTGCTGCGGTCGATCACCAATACGTATTGTACTGGTGGTGTCATAGCGGAATTTGTTGGAAGTAAGGAGATCGGGGTTGCTGTAGTGTGTAGCGGAACTGGAAATGGAGGAGGTATTGGTGATGTAATTGACTGTATGGGCGAAATCAGGTTTGGATTTGTTGAGGGGAGTCAGGTTTTGGATATGTCGAGGGGAAGTCAGGTTTTGGATATGTCGAGGGGAAGTCAGGTTTTGATTTTGTTGAGGGGAAGTCCGGTTTTGGTTTTGTTGAGGGGAAGTCCGGTTTTGGTTTTGTTGAGGGGAAGTCCGGTTTTGTTTTGTTGAGGGGAAGTCCGGTTTTGGTTTTGTTGAGGGGAAGTCCGTTTTGAGGGTTTTGTGGTTGTTGTTCTGTTTCTTGCCAATCTTAGTAACGGCCCTTCTACTAGAGGATTGGCTACTTGTGTTGTGGCTACTAGTTTGCGTTGGTTGATTATTCTGACTATAACTTTGCTTTGGATACTGAGGATGCATGGTGAATACGACTGATCGAAAGTTGATACTGGTTTTAAATGCGTCCTAGTACGGCGAAAGAGTTGATTAAGTGGAGTTTGGATGTTATAGGAATGTGGTTCCTCCGCGACAGACACAATGGTAGCTGGTAGCCAGTTCGGTGGCCTGCTAAATACAACACTTGGTCTCCTGGTTTAAGAGAAGGTAGTATAGAAGTTCGTCCCTCGTTGGCTTTATTACCATCGCTTCTTGAAGTTCTATTAGTGTGTTATGATCTTTTTTAGTAGGGAATTTCGGAGTTAAAGTATCTGTGTTAGTTGTGTAGGGTGTTCTAATCCGACGGCCCATACACATCTCAGCCGGAGATGGTAAAGGTCCTTTAGGTGTGGAACGATATTCCATTAATACATATGGTAAGTCCTTGCCTTCAGATTGGGCTTTAATCAATGAATTTTTTATAGTCTGTACTGTCCGTTCCGTAAGCCCATTAGATTGTGGATAATATGGAGACGACGTAGTATGTTTAACACCCCATTGTTTCAAAAAATCGTGAAAGCTAGCCGAATTAAAAGGGGGACCATTATCGGATATTAGATTTTGGGGGGCTCCATGTCTGGCGAATTGAGAGTTAAGAAAATCTATAATGGTCTGTGTAGTCATATTATTTAGTTCAGCTGCCTCGACAAATTTAGAATAATAGTCTACTAATATTATGTAATTTTTTGATTTAATATGAAATATGTCAGTCCCGAGGGTCGCCCAAGGAAGTTTTGGAACCGGGTATGGCGTCATTGGCATGGTTTGATTGTTTGCACTCCTATTAGCACAAATGGGACAGGCTTTAATATATTGAGTGATGTGTTCGATCATATTCGGCCAAAAAAAATGCAGTTTAGCCTTTGCTATACATGAATGTATGCCTTGGTGGGAGCCATGTATAGTTTGAAGAGCTTCCCGTTGTAATGTTTTAGGGACTATTAACTTAGAACCCTTGTACAGGAGATCATCCAATAGATGAATTTCGTCTTGGTGTGGCCAGTATACCGATAAGTTTTTGCTTAATTGCTTCAGAGTACGTGGCCAACCTGCCGTTACGAGATCCCTCAGTTGTTTGAGCTCTTGATCTTGAGCTGTGGCGTCTCTGTATTGTTGTTGTTTTGAAGGAAGTAGTGCAGACATCGCATATGCAGCTGCATATGGTCCTTCTAGTGAGTTGGTATTGATCAAGGTATGAGGTTGGGGAGCTCGGGATAACATATCGGCAATGTGTAATTTCGATCCTGGAACATAGATTAGGTTAATATGGTATCGAAAAAAGGCGCATTGTTAGTCTTTGGAGACGGGGTGATAAAAGATATATCGGTTTCTTTATAATTCCCAAAAGTGGGTTATGATCAGTTTCGATAGTTATTTTAGTACCGGCTATATAATAGTTAAAATGTTCACATGCGAAAACGATGGCCAATAGCTCTTTTTCAATTTGTGCATACCGACATTGGGTTGCGGTTAGAGAAGTAGAAGCGTATTCTACCGGTTGTCCATTTTGAAGTAGCACGGCGCCAATACCGGTTTGGCTCGCATCCACCGAAAGAGTTATTGGTAGATTAGGGTCAAAATAGGTTAAAACTGGGGCTGAAGAAGCCAAACTCTTAAGGGAATCATAATGTTTCTGATGGTCTTCCTCCCATTGAAATATCGCGTCTTTCTTAAGTAACGCGCGCAGGGGAGCAGTGTCAGTTATTACATTTGGAAGGAATCTCGTTATATAATTTATCATGCCTAAAAATCGTTGAAGCGCGGTTTTATCTATAGGCGGTGGAAGTGAGCAAATTGCGTCTACTTTAGTCGGATCAATTTCTACACCTTGAGCCGTTACGATATGTCCCAAATATTTAGCGCGAGGAACTGCCAGAAACATTTTATTTCGCCCGAAACAAAGTCCGGAGTCTAAAGCACGCTGTAGAACGCGATATAAAGTATTTTTATGCGAGGAAATATCTACATCAGCGATTAGAAAGTCATCTGTAGATATATGAACTTGCGGGAACTCATCGATTGGGTATAAACGTCTTAAAGTTTGTTGGCAAATTTCCGAACCAGTAACCAACCCGTTAGGGTACCGAAGGTATCTATAACGTCCATAGGGTGTCGCGAATGTACATAACCGCGAACTAGCTTCCGTTAATTCAATGTGCCAAAAAGCACTTTTTACGTCTAAAACAGTAAAAACTGTTTTACCTTGTAGTGACGCAAAAATTTCTTGGTGTGGTGGGTACTGGGAAGGGTTGACGCTTTATCGAGTTATTTAATTTTCGCGGATCCATACAGATACGGACTGAAAGTGGAGCATCCGGTAGCGCATGAGGTGGTGGTGGCTTAGGTGTTACAACCATAGGATGTACCCATTCTGAAGTACCAGTAACTGGGGTGATAATACCAAGCTGAAGCATGCGATCCAATTCTAGTCTAACGGGTTCGCGAAACGCGTGCGGAATTTGGTGTGCCGCGCTAACATAGATGGGCACTATCATATCATTTGATAGTTTTACCACTTGATACGATAGAAAACTAAATCTGCCCCTATCAAAGTATCAATTTTGATAGTTATTTTCGAGAAAAATTTGAATTATAATGATCGATTGAGTTTGATAGCTTAGAAAGTGCACTCGAAGTTGATATGATTCATTGATTCGTTGAAATCTTCTAGAGAAAAATATCGATTCTCAACGTGATCTGGCTACTAACCCCATCTTTTAGAAATCATAAAAAATGATAGGCATTATTCCTTGAGAAATAAATTGATTCTTTGAGTGAGTTTATTTGGCGACATCTGTTTTCTGATTTCATTTTAAAAAATTATGTGCTAATCTTTGATAGGCAATTTTGATAGTTATGAAAATTTCTGGAAAGATAAGTCGTTTTTTGAATGATATCGAAGTTTTTAATATATTTGAACGTTAGCAAGTGTAGGTTTATTCTATAAGAAGATTCTGTACTTGGTGGTCGTTATAACCCTCTCAAACAAATAAATAAAAATAAAATAAACGATGGTTCAACAGTTCAAACTGTGAAGACGGAGCTTCTTGTATATAGAAGCTCCGTGCTGTCACTGATGTGAACGACTACTCGAGGAGGAAGAACGATTCCACGAAATCATCCAAACGTAGAATTAGATAAATTAAAGTGTAGATTTTCTGATTTTTATTACCCACAGTTTTAATTGCAATTTTTGCCTTTAATTATTATTAGTTAACCGTTTATAGTAGATGGTTTAGATTAAATCAAGGGCGAATAATTTGAAAAAGTTTGGATAGTAGCTTTTGAACTATAGACAGTTAAAAGTCAAACTTGAGAAATGAGATTATGGAAATTATATGAATATATGAAAATATTAGAAATTCTACAAAATCAGGAAATATCAGGAATCGATTAAACAGAGTAAAAGTAGGTAGAGCCCAAATCAGTTTGATCGAAAACAATCAAATTTAAAGTCCGGAAATTAAATAATCGATCAATTTAGTCGTTCCTAAAGATTTCAATTTGATTTGATAGGCAAAAAATCTATCTAACAATGAGAGCCAATCTAACATATTGAAGGAAGATTTGATAGTTTCACCATCTATGATTTGTTGAGAGGGAAAAAATCTATCTAACAAATAATGCCCGTCTAAAATATAGCTAGAAGAATTGATAGTTTCGCCAAATATGATAGTTTGAGAGGAAAAATATCTATCTAACCAGCAGTGTCAGTCTAAAATATAGTCAGAAGAGTTGATAGTTTCGCTATCTATGATAGTTTGAGAGGAAAAATATCTATCTAACCAGCAATGTCAGTCTAAAATATAGTCAGAAGAGTTGATAGTTCCGCCATCTATGATAGTTTGAGAGGAAAAAAATCTATCTAAGAAGGAGTTCCACTCTAAAATATAGCCAGAAGAATTGATAGTTTCGCCATCTATGATAGTTTGAGAGGAAAAAAATCTATCTAAGGAGGAGTGCCCAACTCTGCGCGCTAATGGAGGGTGTCGGATGGGTTTTCAATTCTATATGGTGTTGCCCCGGTAATTTACCAATTTTGTCGAAAACACCGTGAAACTGCGCGACGATTTCTTCCGGTGTTTGTGGTATCTGTTTAGTTGTAGGAACTGACGTGATTGTAGATAATTCTTTCGTTTGAAGGGGTGGTAGTGGGTGACAGTGATGTTGGATTATTGCCAGTTGAACGGAAGCTGTGGCTCCTAAGATAGGGATACGTTTCTCAGTTGTTACATAAAAAGGGAATGTGCCTTTGGCTGCGTAAGATGAACAGACAACGTCAATAACCCCTGCGATCGGGACTGGATGGCCGGAATAAGCCATTACTTTATACTTGGGAGCTTGCAATTCTGGACGTGAGGGTAGGTTTAGATACATCGTTAACGGGATAATATTGACTTGGCTACCCGTATCTATTTTGAACTGAACCTTTGTATCAAAAAGGTACAGTTGATCAAAAATTTCATCTTCCCTATATTGGTGTGTTATTGTCTCTTGTGTGGAGGGGTCTGTTTGTAACTGGTCTAATTCTTGATAAAGCATTATAGTGTACGAAGCAAGTGTGTCCGAGACTTCGTATTGGTCTTGTTCTTGATAATCATAATTGTGTTGGAAATGTGTCACCTCTGATTGAAGTTCTATAGCATTAGTTGAGCGGCAAACTATGGCCCAATGACCCTTACGCCCACATTTTAAACAAATTGACATACGGGCAGGACATAAACCTGAGTTGTGGGTTGAGTGACCACAGTTTAGGCATTTATTAGGGCGCTGAATTGATAGCGAACGATGTTGTTGTGATTGCATAGGACGCGATTGGGTTTGTTGATGCTGTAGTGTGCGATTGGAATGGTATGGTTCGTTGGTCCTTGAGTTATACTTATTTGTATTAAACTGTGGATGCGAAGCTGAACCGGGATATCGTGATTGTCTAAAATTGGGTCTTTTACGGTTTAAAGCATCAATAGTGATGGCATTATCGTCAGTCTTTGCAGGCCCGTTAGCCATAGCACCTGCATGGAGCGTAGAAATCTCTTCTGCCTGGCAGAGTTGGATCGCTTTTTCTAATGTTAAATCTGGGATTGCTAATAGAGTTTTACGCGTCACGTCATTACGAATACCACAGACTATTTGGGTTGCAATTAGAGAATCCGTCAACGTGAGAAATTCACACACTCGGGCCTTGGTTTTAAGGTCGGTAAGGAAATGGTCAAAAGTTAGTTGTAATTGTTTCGTTTGAAAAAATGAGTACCGTAGATAGGTTAGATTCTTATACGGTTGATAAAAAGTGTCAAAAGCCGTGAGAATAACCTGAAGGGTACGAGCATCGCCGACCTCATTGATTGGGAGAGTTTTGTATATGCGCCGCCCCGCTGGGCCTAAAATATGCAGGAATGTTGCGCGTTGCGTAGGTATAGTTTCAGTACTTAACTTGGCTGCTTCGGCGTAAATTTCAAATCCTTCCTTATAGTCAGCCCATGTTGAAGCAGGATCGGCTCCCGGAACGAACTCTGAAGGGCTTTTAAATGACGTCATGTCCAAGGCCCGAACGAACGAAGTTGTAAAAAAAAAACTGTTTTAATCTAGACCGCCGTTGGGTTGATTTAAAAACGTAAAGTTCGAGACACCTCTATCACCATGTTGTGTTTAATAAACCGCCATATAAAAAGTACTTAATTTATCCTTTATTAAAAGTGACTACTCATGTTAAGTGCGTTATAACAACTGACGTTCTCCCGTCAAGCTCACACCTCGCTCCAGAACCCCTAGCGGGAGAACATACAACAGAACTATTAATTCCCCTAGTAATTCCGGGAGATATTTATAACATGACAGATACATGTAGCCGAAGCACAATACTAATTGTACCGGGACCGACCACAAGAGATCGAGTTGCAGTGAAAGAATTTGGAATCTGTTCGTGTCCACGTACATTGTGTTCAGTATTTCACCCATTGTCAGGTCACGTCGATCGCTGCTCGTCAAGCGAAATGTCTGCTTCGACGAATCTCATTAATGAACTGTCGTTCCACTGTCTGGATAACCCTAACATACTTTTTTGTACAGAACGTGCACGGTGGCGGATTTGATTCTCAGTCCTAGTTTGGTGTGGAAAATGGCGCTGCCTTCTTGCAACAAAGATTGCGCGAGACCGGCCAAACCGTAAAGGCAAGCGTAGAAAATGCCCTTCCACAAAGGATCGTCGCTCATCGAGTAATCGATTATGGAACTGAAAACGTAAGTTAGCAAACTGGTTAACTCGGATCCAAATTTACTTAAAATTAATTGCAACCTCTATTA
Organism: Phalangium opilio; assembly: GCA_019434445.1. Classification (NCBI taxonomy): domain Eukaryota; kingdom Metazoa; phylum Arthropoda; class Arachnida; order Opiliones; family Phalangiidae; genus Phalangium; species Phalangium opilio. The sequence goes on from JAEQBA010002744.1 coordinate 476,288, forward strand.
GAATCAGTTTTAAAGAATATTCAGTGGAATGAAAACATTCAGACAGTTGACCCACAGAAAGAGAAGATGTTATTGCTCTTGTAAATGAACCTTTCTCTACGCTTAAGAACGAGCAAAGAACCGACTGACTGCAACTAATGAATTTAAATTTACGATTTAAGTGAAAACCATGTAGAACCGTTTTTCTTTTTAATTGCATTTCATTTCATTTCATTTCACATAAATAATTCTACAGGGCCGGCAGTCCCTTGTAGATATAGCCTGACACCCGCTTTTAATCACTTATGACGTTGTGATAATGACTATTTGGTTGAAATATTGAAATTGTTTACCCTGTCAAAAGGGCAGGACCCACAGAGACTACGTCGGACAGAACTTGTAGGACCAACTCCAGCAATCAAGCAAGGCCCGACTGTCCTTGACAAGGGCCAAGCGATGGATTTGCTTCGATATTTTGTTCTGTTTCGTTCTTCCGAAAATCTTTTCATTCCCATTTCATCACCGTCACTTTTGGCCTCATCTTGGGGTTTCCAGTGTTTTTCGAATAGTCGCGAGACAGTCAGCGCTCGCTCCGCGTCATTCAAGTCGTACACATCAGATGGCTCCAAGTTTCTCTTCCAACCTTTCCACAGGGCGCTACAATAGTTAAATATACAAAAAGTTGCATTGTAATAACTCCTTCAAGTAGGGTCATTTTCTATATGAACGCTAGATCGGGAACAGATTTACCTGGTAAGCCATGAATGAACCACGCGTGAACAAAACGAAGCATCATCTTCCCTTGATTTCTTAATGTTTTAATACAATCATAAAATTTAAGAAAGAAGAAAATGGAAAATAAAGTTTATATATTCCATAACAGGAATACGTAGGGACACAATGATTCTGAATTGCTGTGTGTATTTCTGTCCATAAGTATGACACTAAAACCTTATTGATAGCTAAATAGAGAACGACAAGCGAGAAGGCTAGAACACCAGTGACAAGCTTATAATAAATAAAGAAAGAAATTTATGGAGTATTACCATTTTGACTTCGATTTCGTAAGTATGTTTTTCGTAGTGCAGAGAGGAGTCACTCATTGTGTGTAATACGAGGGTAATTACTACTAAAGGGTAAATTACACACTCAATTACCAACCCGAAATAGTCATCTTTGTCGTTCTGAAACATGTCACGTTTTTACTTTAGCGTAATATTATTATAAAATGTAATAGAAACCTTGGCTTACTTGTAAATAGTATTTCATGATGGTGGATCTCAGTGTGATAGTTTGCGTTAGAGTTAAGAAGAACCAAAACATTGTCAGGATCCCGGACAACACCGTGCCACCCCCTCTGCCGTAAATTATGAGGAATAACGCCAAGATCTGCAAAAGCTTGAATTTATTTTAATCAAAACTTGATGGATTTTCTTAAATGGTCTTACGTAAGTTCCAAATTGAAGGACGACCGCCAAATTGTCCACCACTTGACAATCGCCGTAGCACATTTGTTTAAGAAATTTCAAGACGCTAATTGTGGCCAGTAACAAAACTAAGAGCTGAAAACACAAATCCAAAGTAGTACTCACTTTTTAAGTATTAAAGTGGCAAGAATGCGTGCCTCCTGCTACGCCAGATGTACAATTAAGACGTATTGCACGAGCAATTTTGCTCTGCACTCGTTAGGAGTGTAAGGACTTACACTTTTCATAATGGAAAGATTAGAAAAAACAAAGCTTAGCCGCTCTGACTTGGCGATCAACGCGATTTCTAGTGGTAGGAACACCCAGAGTATGGCGCATGGCACCCAGACCAGGATGGTCTTTTGAAAACAAGGAGTGAAGTCTGGATCATCCGTGTACCATGTCAAATTGGAGTCCTGTTTAAACGCAAACGTGGAATTTTGAACCCATATTTTTACGCTCTCTAATGCCAATAACAGAATCCTGGTAAAGTCAATAAACAACAAGTAACATACCCAAAATGGAGATTCGCAAAATTTTTCGAGAATAAATGAATCCATTTGAAGATGAATAACACTAAAATCTTTGCTAAAATAAATTTGATGAATTTCTTTGACAAACTAATCGTTCTGATGTTATCGCGCGTCTAACTAAAACTTCCACGGTTTCCAATAAACCGTAGCGTTGATAGCGTAAAACCATCAAACCCTACATTAAAAGGCCTTAAGATCGAAGCTGGCTGGCAAAATACAAGTGTATTTCAGAACAAATTCGTCTACATTAGAGAACCGAATAACAAAATGTTAACTCGTTAGTTAACGAACGTTTTGGCGTGTTAGTTAGAGACAATCAAACGCAAAATAGAAATTAAACAGGATGATATTTATTTGCATGGTTACATGGTGGTCACGTTTACGAGAATAATCTCCTCTCGCCTTCCTCTCGGTTGAGCGTTCTCGATCGGTATCGATTGATTTTGTATTGAATAGGAAGGGTTGCCATCTAAGGAGTAACGCGGGTTTGGCGGGAATTTTAAATTTATCTTGGGAGCTAACATTCGGCTATTCCTGATTATTTAAGCTCCTGATTAATCGTCGTACAAAAATAGAAAACTAATGAAATGAAAAATGATACACTTTCGCAAAAATAAGTAAATTAAGTCCAACAATCTGACATTTGTTCATTTTGGTAAATATTAGAGTTCGCAACCTTAGGTTAGAAGGTAGTCTTTCAAATACGCAGGCTGTTGTCTGTGTCGCTTGGGACGAGGTGAATCAGCCCCAGTTTTATCCATATGTAGTTCGTTTTCGTCGTCAGAATCATCAGACATCTCGTGTGAATTATCAATGATCGCGAAACGTTTCAGTTTATCGACGGGAGCAGTGTTGCGATAGAATCGATTCGTTCTCTGATTTTCAGGTAAATCTTCAATAAGGTACCTGTCGTATTTCAATTTCTGTGATACCACATAAGGGCCTTTGTACTTTACTGCCATTTTTCGAGACGTTCCAGTACTTGGAGGTTCGCGCTCGACAAGAACTAGGTCGCCTGGCTCAAACGTAGGCGCCTTCGCACGTTTCGCATTATAGCGCTCTCTTTGCTTCTTCTGGTCCGTTCTAATTTCGTTAATAGCTTCTTCTCTGCGCTTTTCGATATCATCGGTTATATTTTCGCAAACAGCGGTTTCAATAAGATTATGTGTTGGACTTCGTGATTTATAATTTAATAGGATGGAGAATGGAGTCGTTTTCGTGGCGTGGTGGACAGTATTATTGATACCCCATTGTATTTGGTGTAAATGGGTATCCCAGTCTTTGTCATCTTCTCGCGTAGTCATGCTAGCGATGGCAGGGGTTAGTTGACGGTTTATCCGTTCGACTTGTCCATTACCACGCGGGGTTGCGGTGGAGTTCACCACGTGTGTAATGTTCGCTGCGTCACAGAGAGCCTTAAACGATTTGCCGGTATAGGATGTGCCCTGATCAGTGATCAGTCGTTGTGGGGAACCGAACATACCGATGATGTCTTCCAAGAAGTTTCGTGCTGCTGTCATTCCCGTGTCTCTGACAGCTCGTGGGTACTCGGCCAGAATGGTAAATTTCGTGAAACCATCCACGGCTACCATGACGTATGTATTACCACGTAGACTTCGTATGAATGGACCAAGATGGTCCATATGAATCGTGTGGAAAGGCACGCCTACTTTATCGATAGAATGTAACATTCCTGGCTTCTTTCCACTAGGGTATTTATGATATAGACATTCTAAGCATCCCGCGATGTATCTTCTAACGTATCTCTTAAGGCGTGGAAACCAATAATGTTCCAATATCTTTTTACAAGTTTTTTCGACTCCGACGTGTCCTATATCATCATGAAAACTCTTGACGATTCTCCAGCGGGCATTACTGGGAACAACCCACAGGAGTTTTTCTTCATTGCTGTTGTTCAGCACGCGTTTGAATAGGCTTCCCCGTTGCAGGACATATTCTTTATGTAGTGCATCTTCTGCTTTGGTTGACCTGCTTGCGTTGTTCAGTTGCTGTTTTATGTCTTGTAACTTCTGGTCGGAAAACTGGGCAGCAACTAACCAATCGTCGTTGTTTATTTCAGTGTATAAAATCGTTATTCCGTTCGCTATTTCGATCTCGTTGGGTTCGTCAACCGGGGCTCGACTAAGAGCATCTACATGTCGCATGCGTTCACCTGGTCTATGTGTGACGGAGAAATCGTATTCTTGTAATTTTAGCCACCAGCGACCAATCCTTGGTACTAGGTGTTTCTTGGCTAATGTTCCTCTGACGGAATTGCAGTCGGTAACCACGGTGAATGTAATGCCAATAAGGTAGACTCGGAATTTTTCCAAACTCCAAACGACGGCTAAAGTCTCTAGTTCCGACGAATGGTATTTTGCTTCTTCTCGAGTATTTTTCCTACTCGCGTAGTAAATCGGGTGTAATTTCTCATCTCGGCCTTTTTGTAGTAAAATCGCGCCTATTCCAATTTGACTTGCGTCGGTGTGTACTTCAGTATACGCGTTCGGGTCGTAAAGGTTCAGAGTAGGTCGTTCGGTTAGAAGCGTTTTCAACGCTTCAAATGATTCTTCTTGTCCCTTTTCCCAATTCCACTCTGTGTCTTTGCGTAACAGTTTCGATAGTGGTTCGGCAATTATGGAAAAGTTCTTTATGAACCGACGGAAATAACTTGCTAACCCCAAGAACCTTCGTACTTCGTGGACATTTTGCGGTCGTGGAAATCGACTTATACAGTCAATTTTTCTCTGGCCTGGTTTTATGCCGTATTCGTTAATTTCGAATCCCAAATAATTTAAGGTGTTGTAGAGAAAGTAGCATTTCTTAAGGTTTAACGTTAGCTTTGCTTTGTGGAAGACCACCAATATCTCCCTCAAGTGTTTCAAGCCTTCATCTTGATCTTCCGTTGGCAACAATACGTCGTCCATATACGCAAGGGCGATGGAATAACGCAATGGCCCTAAAACCGTATTCATCATACGTTGGAAGACGGCGGGTCCGTTAACCAATCCGAAGGGCATGATCTGAAACTGATAGTGTCCGTCTGGCGTTACGAATGCCGTTTTATCTCGCGATTCTTTTCCAACTGGTATTTGGTAATACCCAGAAGTTAAGTCGAGGCTTGTAAAATATTTGTTTCCTTTTAAACGTTCCAACTGATCATCAATTAATGGCAGCGGAAATGCATCTTTCTTTGTTATTCGATTCAGGGCACGATAGTCGATGCATAGGCGCTCATCTCCTTTTTCTTTTTGACGATTAGAATTGGGCTTGCGTACGGAGAGTTTGATTCTTCGATAATTCCAGCAAATAGTAATTCTTTAATCTTCTGCCGGACGTTTTCTCTTTCGGCGTGAGAAAGACGGTACGGTCGATACGTTATTGGTTCTTTTGAAGTGAGTTCTATATTAAGCGTCGCTTTGTCGGTTAGCCCCAATTCGTTTAGGTTTTCGGCGAAACAGCCTCGGTATTCGTTGATTAAGTCGCATAATTTGTGTTTGGTTTCACGGGTTACGTATGGTCCGGTGTTTATTTCGTCGATGCCAAATGGTCGTAACCAACGTTTCGTTTGCTGAATTGCTAAAACATCGTTGCACCCCTCTGTCGTTAATGGAATACAAGATACGGCTTGAGTCACCTTTTGGTTTGCTTTCATAACTAGGTGTTTTGCGGACATGTTAACGATGGGGACGTTCATTTTCCCCTCCTTATCAATTTGAAAGATTCCTCTTGGTACGCAGTATTCGCCTTCCGGGTAGAGTCGCATCTGACTTTCGATGTAAACATCGTGTTCTGTTCCTTTTCTGTCAGTCCAAACGTCAATAAACCCAACGTGTTGTGCGGGTATGACTGTTGCGTCCTGCGCCCATAAATTTAACGGTGGAGGATCTAGTTCAGGGATTTTGATGTTTGTTAAGCAGTTATCTTCGGTTGATTCCAGTGTCTCTTCAAACAGGCGTAACGCATTGCCTCTCTTCACGATAGTGATGTGCGGTTGTTCAGTTAGTGGTTGACCTATGAGTAGGGGAATTTCTTGAACGTCGTCTTGAACCACCAATATGTCTGTTGTAGCGGTAGCTTGATCTACCTTTATCTGGGCTTGTCTGATCACGCCGACGGGTTTAGTGCTTCCTTTTCCAGCATAACCTCCGATACAGCACCCATCAGTGTCTTTTGCAATGTGGAGATTCATCTCTTGAGCTGTGCTTTCTCTTATAATCATACATTTACTGCCTTGGTCCACATACGATCGTATAGGGTGTCCGTTAAGCGTGGCATTCATGAAATATTTCTGATTACTTTCCGTACTTGGTCTGGTATTTTCTACGTGATGTACCTGTTTCGGTCTTCGGCAATTTTTCGTTTCGTGTCCGGATAACGTGCAATTATCGCATCGTGGCTGCCTCTGTGGTTTAGGACAGAGTCGCGATATGTGTCCGTAATTAAAGCAATTGTAACACAAGGGGTATCCTTGCTCATTAAATTTCGGTTTATCTCTCCTGAACGAGATCGGTCGCGTTTCCACGTTCTCTTTCTTTTCCATTGTTTTCCCATTATTTTGGGCATTATGGTTCGAATAAACATTTCGTTGAACGAAATCTCTGTTATTACTGTTCTTAACTTCATAGGTATAGGTTTTCTTTGCATTATCGTTAGGTTTTGTCAACTGCAACCTTCCTTCTAATTGATGTATGCATTGTAATACTTCCGGCGGGCTCTTAAATTCTTTCATCGATAGCGCGGTTATATATTCTTTATTATTCAACCCTGTTATGATATACTCGATCATGTGTGTCTCCGAATAACCGCATTGACGCAGCTTGGAAACCTTATCATGGTAATAAGTAGTGACGGTTTCTCCAGGTTTCCATGTTCTTGCCTCCATTTCTCGCTGTAGTTTCATAATACTTTTGGTTTCTGGGAACCACTTTTCGAGCAAGACCTTCCAATCAGCCCATGATTGGCTCATCGAATCCAAGGACTCATACCAGGTTTTGGCGCTTCCCTGTAATCGTGGTAACGCGTTGCTAATGATAGTTGAATCAGACCAATTGTAGGTTTGTGCTACGTCGTCAATCTTCTTAAGCCACATAGTCATATTTTGGTGTGGCACACGTTCGGGATCGAACTCCGGAATAATTTTTCCCACGTCGCCCCAATGATGGTGTTGCACGTTTGCGTTATTCGCGCTGGCTGTCGCAGCTCCCGATGTACTTGAGTTTGCTCCTACGTTAGAATGGTTTGCCAACGCGGCGGCGATGCTAGCTTGGATCATCGTTTGCATTTGAGCCTGATTACCGAGAGTCGCAGCAACAGTTTGCTGTATAGTGGCCGTTATCGCATCTTGCATTGTTTTTTGAAATACCTCCGTTGTTACATAGGCTGGAGCACCTGTGCTAGGCCCATCTTCTCTTTCCTCGTTTCTGTTTCGTTCTCTCTCGTTGATATTCGTGTTCATTGTTTCGTCTCCTTCTTTATCGTTATCGAGTTCGTGAATTACAGTGTTATCGTTATCGTTTTCGTTATCTATCGTGTTATCGTTTTCGTTATCTATCGCGTTATCGTTTTCGTTTTCGTTATCTATCGCGTTATCGTTTTCGTTTTCGTTATCTATCGCGTTATCGTTTTCGTTATCGCTTTCGTTATCGTTTTCGTTATCGCTTTCGTTATCGTTTTCGTTATCTATTGCGTTATTTACCGTGTTCTCGTCATTGGACACGTTATCGGTTTCGTATTCTGTACTGTAGGAGGTTCCACTACTATCTTCGCTAAATGAATCTTCGCATTCGTCGTTTACGGTTAACGCCCTTATTCCCGATAAGGCCAGTTCTTTATAATTAACACGAGGTTTCGTTTCGATCCTACTACTTCGTCGTAACGACGGGCTATCGTTATTTTCGTTAATTGATTCTCGTTGCATTAGACGTGAAATGTTCATAAACGTTACACGGCGTCTACGTTGGTTGTTGGCTATCCGAAGCCGAAAATGGCGCGACCACGTTTCGTATCGTTTCTTCGTTATCGTTTCGACGGTTCGCACATCGTTTGTAATAGTCGTGCTAGTACGCTTGAATGTCAATAACTGCGGCGAATCCCACTTCTGAGATGTTAACTCGTTAGTTAACGAACGTTTTGGCGTGTTAGTTAGAGACAATCAAACGCAAAATAGAAATTAAACAGGATGATATTTATTTGCATGGTTACATGGTGGTCACGTTTACGAGAATAATCTCCTCTCGCCTTCCTCTCGGTTGAGCGTTCTCGATCGGTATCGATTGATTTTGTATTGAATAGGAAGGGTTGCCATCTAAGGAGTAACGCGGGTTTGGCGGGAATTTTAAATTTATCTTGGGAGCTAACAAAAATACCAGACTATAGGAGCTAAAATCCGTCGCACGCTTTTATGAACTGTACATTTTCTAGAAGAAAAATTGTCTTTAGTATTAGTAAGAAAGACTTCATAATAATCTCATGATCGTTGATAACAACCAAAAAGAGTAAAATTTATTTATAAAACTTATCCTTCCGAAGATAGCCTAATGCGAAATGAATCTGAGCCTTCATTTAAAATTGAGTAAACGTATCGCATAACGGAGAATTAAACAATATCAAGGCTGTATAGAATACCAAAAGCCAAGATATAGCGGCTCCTCTTTCTAGGGAAGATAATCAGTACAGGATTAAACAATTGGGCTTCTGGGCATGAGCCTTTTAGCGATGATGTTTATTTCTATCTTTTGGGTGGGCTCGTATCTTTAAAGCTTTGTCCACATTGAACTGTTCGCGCCTTCGTCTATTCGCATCTTCGCAACAGATCACGAAAAACATTTGCACTTCTGTTCTGATACACGCAAAAAATTTGCTTTTCCCATTCTGAGAGCCAATAAGGTTTAAGCAATCATTGCGCCATCTGCCCTTCTCCATCGACGTTGTCCAAAGAGAAAAACAAAACTAAGCGCCCCTGCCTTCCTCTCGTCTGTGATTGGTGCTTTTCTCGCGAAGGCGCGAAATTCTTGGCCTAGTCGCAAGAAATTTGTATCTTCGCGAGGTGAGGACGCAAAGTAGCGAAAACTCAATGTGGACAGTAGTGCGATCTTGCAAACAAGCAAAGCGAAGATGCGAACTCGCAAAATGTGTCAGTCTGGACAGGCCTTAAGGCATTCATCGAACGTTCATAATCGTGGATAAAGAGTAACTCGGGACTGATCAGGTAGCTACTGATGACATATTTAAAAATTAATCCACCATAAACAAAAAATGTTTTCCTAAATTCTCCGTTTTCGAAGCATTTCATTTTGATGATGGTTTCAACTTTTTGGAATAAATAAATAAAACCTCTGTACCACACACCTTGGTAAACGAGAATGTTCTATATCTAAAACAAAATTCCCGGCTTCTCGTTTTCATCCCATATTTTTTTCACGCGCTAATTTTCAATATGAATTAAATGCAATTAAAATAATGATTCATTGATGTTATAAAAATATAATAAAATAAAAAAACTCTGACAATACGCTTTTGCTGGGATATTAAAATGTACAAGAAACAAGATGGCTCTGCACATAATTAAGACACATAGTTTTCGTACTCTCGCTATCAATAAATATACTTCTAGTGGAAAATCCCCTAATATACCGGTATCCATATATGGAACGTCAAATGGGTCTAAAACACTTAGTTTCGGAGTTATGGCCCCCAAACATTGGCCCCTATAACAAGGAAATTATCGCACATGTGGAGTAAGACATACAGCCTGACCATCTTGTTTAGGCAGTTTTAATAGCTTCCCATCCTAGAACGTTAATAAGCCTTTTTGTAGCCGAAGTGTACGTTTAAAGGTAGAAGTCTGCCTAAGCTGATAATTTAAAGTAGTTATCTTCTTTCTCAGAAAATTTTGTCAAATTATGCGATTAAGTAAAATTTCTGCTAAATTTACATTTTTTTCTTGCAATTTAAGTCGAATAAAATGTTATCCGCGAATAATGTTAACAGTAAACCCATCGGAGGCATTTACGTCATTGAAACGATATCGTTCAATCACATTTATAAAAGACGCGATGTTATCAAACACAGTTGAAAAGTGCTTAGATGTACATTTTCAAAATTTACATAAATTTGACTAATTTCTCTTCTCAACGTGTCTGTCATCTGCCAGACATGAGGGTAGCCATAATTCTAACGCTAAGCCTCGGCCTGGCCCAAGCCTACGCGCCAACTTTCATCAAAAGCACAGACCACACGCTGAACAAAACGATGGAATTCCAAATTGGAATTAAGAATTTGCTCCAACCTTATTGCGATCGCAACAAAAACTGCTTAGTCATTGCTCATTTCGCCGCTGATGTCTGCTCGACTCCGTCAAACAACGGAGTAGCTTGCCAATCGGATTGCGAATTCTTGCTGCTACATCTCTGGGACCGTGTACTCAATCGCAAACCGGATTTAAAAGAATTGCAACAATTCGTTCCTGACTGTTGCGTCCCGTATTTCGGAGAAAAGCCACGCGTTGAAGAGGTCAAGCCAACGTCGGAATTAGAGAGCAAAGGTCAAAATGAGTTCAATTATCTCATCGACGATAAGGGGCAGAAATACGGAGTCTTTCATATCGGATTCCATAACGATTGGGACGACGATATTCAAGTAAGTAATTGTCATATAAGACGGAGTGGTGTGGTCGTACATTCGGTATTTGGGAAGCCCCGAACGACCATTTGCATAATGATTTCTATGTGATTCGTTAAACACTATTTGAGACATCGCGTGGCTCGCTTTGAGATACAAGTATTGTGATTTGCAAGCGAGGAAAGATTGCTGTAATGTTATAACTACGATCGCCCAAAAACCTGCGTGTTTGGCGCCGATTCAGTGGCCAAGTTCGCTATTGAGAGATTTCAGTTGGCTGCGTAGTACGTCACACCCTGCTAAGTCCTACCACGGTTTAAGCAGCCATATTGGTGGGTTTCAGCCCTCCTTATGCGATGAACCCACCAATATGGCGGTGTAAATTATCAAACGTATCTTAGCTCCTCCCCCAAACGAAAGCTCTCTATAGCCTACTTGTAAAAGTTTAGTCCAGACCAAGGGGGATCCCCAAATTAGGTTCGAAGAGGCCACCAATTTATAGGGATAAAAGCGCATCCAGGGGGGGCCACAAATTCTAAGCCCACGGTGCAAGATTTGCTACTGTGCAATTTTCTGACCTATCGACGACAATTCTGCGGTTGACGGTGATAACCCAGGGACAGCGCTCCGATCATGCTCAGTTAAAACTAACACCGAAAATCGGAAACGTCAGTCGTCTCAAAACGTAGCACGCAGGTTACTTCTACACAGACCAAACTCTTCCCTTACTTGCTCTTTCTTGGCTCTAGCAACACGGCATTTGGCTCTTAAAGCCTTAGTCTCGAATGGGGGTTGCTTTACTAGAGTACTTACTGTCTGCTACTGTAGTGGTCACTCTCTCTTGGTTACAAAACGCGACTGAATTCCATCTCTTGTAGGAGGGAGTATTTCATTGGAAAATAGTTGACCAATCAAAGTCTGAAATATTCTGCCAAATAGACGAAGATGATCCGAGTAACGAAACTAACCTTCTAAAACCAGGAGAAGTTCTCATTAAAGATTGTAGAGAAGAACACGGCTACTTAACCGGAGAAGTATGGAGTATTTGCCTCAATACTGGATTTCTTTTAAAGGTATGTATGTGCCACTATAAAAAATACTTGATTTCCATACGAAAAAGCGAAAACCTTTAATTTCAGACACTGAGCAATTGCAGAACAACCTCGAAAGCGATAATAAATTATGCAAAACGCCAGGCATCTGATGAAGCAAAGACTGTGGAGCAGCCAATCATCAACCCTTTGCAGGCTTTCAAAACGGGATACAAGACGTTGAGAGCCATGAAGTACTATATGGTCAATGACTCGTTGGATGTTGGGGAGTACCTTAACTACGATAACAAGTTCATTAACACCTTGTCGGAAATTGCGTATGCCGTACAGCACGTTGCGTATCGTTTGAACAATACGGACCCGAAGTACAACGACATCATGAATGCATTTAAGGTGATACGTAAACATAAAATTCCTGAGACGGGTCATGTTAGTTTGTCTGTTTTTCCCTCCAAAAATTTATATCCTACTTCCGGGTGAGGAAGAATTTGAAATTGGGCAAGGGCAATAATGTAAAAACTCCTTGAAGCCCTATAGCTTTTTAAACAAGCTACGAGATTAGAATGTTCTAAAAGGTGTTCTCACGTCATGACGCTGGACTATATGAAGGAAATAATTGAAAATCAAAACAGTGAGCACATATATCAGGAGGTTCGGAGGAACGAAATACACCGGCAACAACCCCTCTCGCCACAATTTCAAAACTGTTGACGAGTACTAATTCGATTCATTTGCAGCTCTTCGAGAACGAAGTGGGGGCAGTTGAGAACGAGACTTATAATCATCCGAACGTTTTCCTGAACGATTTTTTCGGTAAAGACATCGTACTTAAGTGGAAATTGCTGACGGGAATGGAAGAGAGTTTTCGAAAATACGCTCACAATACGTCGGCAATAAAACTGAGTGAGATGAAAGCGGATTGCCACGCCGTCGACAACTTGGATTTTCTAACAGAATTCGGGATGAATTTCTTAATGGCAGACGCGCGAATAATCGCTTCTCTTAGCAAGTACGATGTCACTTGGTTCGACAATCAAATGGGGAAGATAATAATCATCCAAGCGTAAGTCACTAAGAGTAATTACTAATTACTTATATTACTAATTACTTATTTTAGATGACATTAAGTTCTTTCTATTGCTACCAGAAAAATACAAATAATGAAGCGGTTTTTCTATTAATCGTGGACATACAGTGTTTCTGATAAGTCTGCCATAAATAAAGGGGTGTGTTCTTAGGGTGCAAAGTGTCACCATAACATTGGGTCTACAACATTTACGGAGATATAGGCTCCCAATCACTTAACGGCACCTAAAACAAGAAAACAGTCACTCAGCCAATTCAATAGTCGTCAATCTAAGAATTCGACATGTGTGACTATTTCCTTGCAATTAGGGGACAATCAATGTTTGGGAGCCCATACCTCCTTAATCCTAAGCTTATAAGATGTGTTCAATAAGTATGACAGTACCCATACTTCGTAATGCTAGACTTACAGCTCGAGCTAGTTCGAGATCGACGGAAGCGAGAATTGAAGTACTACACTCGTTTTTGCAGTCCATCTTTTTATTTAGTCTATATTAAGCCTTTGACAGTCCCTCACCGGGCATCGCTTTACCTTGAATCTATGACCTACCTCATTCACTTCATGACAAGCTCCAGTTTGTACCCAGTGAAAAAGGTTATGAACTTTAGCCTTAATTAAATATTGTTGACCCTTCCGCTCAATTGGACTCAAAGAACACAAGTTTAGTTTATGGCAGACTTATCAGAAACACGCCGTATAAGCCACGTGACAAGATACCCTAAAATATATCTTTCGTAGCATCCGATCCGCTCTTTGCACAATGCAATGCGTCGGTCTAAATCCCGCGAGAACGTGGGAAGAAATGACCTGCCACTCCTCTTATTTGCGAATTACCGTCAAATCCATCTTCGATTTTGTCATGAAAGACGACACTTACATCCGAAACCACGCCATGAGCCACTGCGTCGAAAAAGACGCCATAGAATTTTACGAATCGCACGGAGGAGACGACAACGTTCAGATGGTTAAAGATATGTATGATATATGGAGTAAAAAGTACCATTTTTTCGATTTCGCCACCTCGGTCCACGATTACGTTTCAGTTTACGGTGACGTGGCGAGAGGATGGAAGTGCTTCAAGTGCATCGGACTAGAATCCAGCGGTTACTACTTTCACGATTTCAACCACTCGCCTTTCGGGTCTCAGAGATCCATCGAGATTATGTACGGCAACAAACCCTCACCTACAATTAGCAAGGACCAAGTCCAACAAATGTACGAGAAAGATTCGAAAATCATGCAGAATTTTGCTTTGTCCCTTGTTGAAGAAACAAGCGTCTCCAATGTCCTTGTCGTAAAAGATGGTTACAATTTCGCTTGTAGCATACATATTGGCAAAGGTGGAAAACAGCTCTATCAATTTGAAGGAATTAATGTATATTTTACTGATTAAAGTAAACTATAACTTTGCATTTAAACAAAATCTTTTTCTGCAACATCAATAAACGTTACTTTTGATTGGTCGAGGTTCAGTATGTGACGTGGGGTCAAGTCACACCGGGCGGAGGCGGGGTCAAGTCACACCGGGCGGAGGCGGGGTCAAGTCACACCGGGCGGAGGCGGGGTCAAGTCACACCGGGCGGAGACGGGGTCAAGTCACACCGGGCGGAGACGGGGTCAAGTCACACCGGGCGGAGACGGGGTCAAGTCACACCGGGCGGAGACGGGGTCAAGTCACACCGGGCGGAGACGGGGTCAAGTCACACCGGGCGGAGACGGGGTCAAGTCACACCGGGCGGAGACGGGGTCAAGTCACACCGGGCGGAGACGGTGTCAAGTCACACCGGGCGGAGACGGGGTCAAGTCACACCGGGCGGAGACGGGGTCAAGTCACACCGGGCGGAGACGGTGTCAAGTCACACCGGGCGGAGACGGTGTCAAGTCACACCGGGCGGAGACGGGGTCAAGTCACACCGGGCGGAGACGGGGTCAAGTCACACCGGGCGGAGACGGGGTCAAGTCACACCGGGCGGAGACGGGGTCAAGTCACACCGGGCGGAGACTGGGTCAAGTCACACCGGGCGGAGACTGGGTCAAGTCACACCGGGCGGAGACTGGGTCAAGTCACACCGGGCGGAGACTGGGTCAAGTCACACCGGGCGGAGACTGGGTCAAGTCACACCGGGCGGAGACTGGGTCAAGTCACACCGGGCGGAGACTGGGTCAAGTCACACCGGGCGGAGACTGGGTCAAGTCACACCGGGCGGAGACTGGGTCAAGTCACACCGGGCGGAGACTGGGTCAAGTCACACCGGGCGGATACTGGGTCAAGTCACACCGGGCGGAGACTGGGTCAAGTCACACCGGGCGGAGACTGGGTCAAGTCACACCGGGCGGAGACTTGGTCAAGTCACACCGGGCGGAGACGGGGCAGTCGGCAATTATAGGGAGCTGCCAGTGAGGTGTGGCTTAAAATGGCTCCTCCCCTTTCCACCAAAATGGTGGAAAACTTCACAGAGTGAAAGGCTAATGGGGGAAAGCTCCTGATTGGTTAAGTGAGGGTCTGGCGCTTAGTAGGGGAGATTTTCACCCCTTTGCCCACTCCCTATAGTGTAGGATCATGAATCTATATAACAATCAATATACACCCCTTCTAACTTGTCGGTTTGATTTGAGTGTTGCCTTAAAAGTCTCTGACGCGTGTTGTGAGTTCTAAGAGCCCAACAATAGACATGTAGAGGGTCGACAGCGCCTCACCAGGCCTCCCTCGCTTTACCCTGAATCCATGACCTACCTCAATCACTTCATGAAAAGCTCCCGTTTGTAACTAGTGACAAACTTATTACCAACATATATTACGAATTTATGAGGAAACCTATAGCGTATAAATATTGTCGCAATATCAAAAGCTGAACTGTTTACATTATATGTTAAAGATAAAGCGCTGATTGGTCGAGGACAGAAGCTAGAACGAAAAAGATAAACATACTGGGCACTATGTAAACCACCCCTGTTACGGTTATTTGCTTTTGCTAACGCTATCAACTATAGCGTTATCATCGCTGACGCTTAACAAATCCCACGTGTTGTTAATGTAAATGTATGCGGAAACACTCGCGATTTTTCATTCAGAGGCCCAATAAGGAAAAATACGAGGACCAAACTACGAAAAATGAGATTCTTAGAAAACGGGATAGAAAATTTACAAAAGTTTAAAAAAAACTTTCCTCAAGAAAAGTTAATCCATTCCTTATCGTAAAAAGTGCTGACTTGACTTGAAAGGTTTTTATCACGTCGAAACTTGGAAAAATTCAAATATAGTCGATTGTGCTAAAGAGATGCGGCGCCTAATGTTATTCCTCGCTTGAACCTTATAAGATTAAAGGTAAAACAGTGCCTTTTCTACTTCATATATACTTAAATATACCCGTTCATGCATATTTTTATCTTTTAAATGCTTTTGGAATTTGAAACTGTCTTTTCTTTCGTCAACGATAAAATGAACTTAATGTTTCTCGTGTATTTGAACCCGTTGAGAAATTAAACAAGAACACACCAAGTTTCAAAAGAAATCATCTCGATTCTAGAAAGATTGTAATAGTTTCTAATTTCACGTAAAACTCCATTTTAACCTATAGGAGTTGAAAGATTTTGAAACTCGCATTAAAGACGTTAAAATGCACTTCAATTGACTTGTATTGCTAACCCTAATTTGACGACTGACAAGCATCTGTCAGGACTTCGACGCAATAGTAATTTCTCAAATGGTTTCATGCTTTCAAAATTAATTAAAATAACATACTTAAACTTAATTGTTTTTGATGAAACTTTGAAAAGGCACACCTTGAATAGTTACTTTTTAATTTAAAAATATTTCGAAACGTAACTTCGTTGTAGTTTTTAAGTTATTTGACGCGATAGACCACCCAAAACCCCCTAAATTTTCTATGGGAAAATTAGCAAAACACTGTCTGTTTTTTTAACATTACGGGAGGTTCTTATCTAGAAGAGTGTTTTTGCTCTTTTCATTTGTCAATCAAATTATTTTCATTAATTTACGAAATTAGTTCAAAGTTCAAGTGACCCTTTAACCTTTGATCCCTTCCCCGTACGTTAACGTCGAAACCTAACCTACAACCTTACCAGTCAGCTAAAACCCTTTGTTAGATTAGCTACAACAAAAGTTCAAAGTTCATTTAGCAATTCCTTAAATACGATATTGTGAACTTAGTAACTATTTGTGAAAACAAAGATAAATATAAAACGCCCATGGAGAGAGAGTTGTTGCTTTGTGCGCAAGCGCCCCTTTCTACGACAACTGCTTGAGTATTTCATTCTTTCAAGTGTTGACATTGAATATTCAAGAACTCAAAATTGATAAATAATATTTAAATAAGTCGGGCTTCTCACTGCAGCTGGGAATGTCGTGGTTAGTCGAGTTAAAGAAATCGTACCGTAAGGGACTCGTGGGAGAACCGGACACTGTCTTAGCATGGTGGAATTTGTCCTTGACCTTCCTGATTATGGTAGTGGCTGCCGGACATCTCATAAGTTTGGGCAGTTTCTTCGTAGCCCTTCATGACACTTACGAAATCACTCGAGAAGAAGCGGCTAGGATTTTGAATTTCATACACATCTCCAATTTCTTCACTGGTAAAATCATAAATACGCTGATAACTTTAAGTATGATACTACCCTGATTCTAATTTCATAAGAAATTTAGCTTAGGTTTGTTCCTATTTTAAGTTTTGGAGCCAAAACAGGATGCTTAATTAGTTTCAAACGACTTGCACCATAAGTTTACAAGATATACAACTCTCGCGTCGTTCTAGAATAGGAATTGTCATACTTATGGAACATATCTTATAAACTTATGATTTAAGAGCGACAGGGAAAAACCATACGCTTATAAAAACATATCCATTGCAAATCTAGAGTGATTTTTCTTCAAGTTGAGGAGATTAAACACTAGACCCAAAATGTATTGAAAACTATTGTTTTAATTGTTTTTTGTCGTTATAATTGCATTTTCAGGCATTGCGGCAGGACCAATTAGTTTAAAAATCGGTCCCAAGTTGACAATAATTGTGGGTCTACTCATTTCATCAACATCTTTACTTGCTAGTTTTTTCCAAAGCACCGCAAATGGAACCTTTTGGAAGATTAAAACCTGCTTCTCATTTCATGGTACAGTAACAATTTATTTGTTGGCTTGTTTATAATCGGTGGTGTCTTTCATTTGGGCTGCTCCAATTGCTCCGGACCATTGTAAAATATACTGTATGAATGGGTTCCAGAAGCAATTTATGAGCAGATCAGAGCAGCACCAAGAAATACTGCAATGTTATCTACCTTGTCTAAGTTTCGAGTAAAGACTTTTCTAAATTTCTACCTTGTCCTTAGGTGGAGGAATTGGTTTAGTAGCACCGATACTTGTACAGATAATAAGCTACAATTTCATTCGTCATCGAGGGAAAGCCATGACAGTATTTTTGTTATCCATGAGTTTCAATGGTTTCATTTTTCCATGGATTATAAACTACTTCATTGAGACTTACGGCTTGAAAGGCTCTTTCCTGTTACTGGGTGGTTTCTCTCTTCAAGCCATAATTCTCGTAGTAGCATTAAGAGTAAAATCATCTTCAACGAGAACATCGTCGAAAAAAGAACGAAAGACACTGACAAATGACAAGGTACTTATGGATTTGATCCACCTTATTCCCGATGCGTATGCCAAGGCCTAACGCGCTAGTTTAACAAAAAATTTTAAGGCAAAATGAACTCATTTTGACCCAGAGTTTCAGTTATCAGTTAAAAAACGCGTTAAGCCTCGGTTCAAGCATCGGGAATAAGGTGTATTGCTAAAGTTGCTAAAAAATGGAAACCTGACCCCCAACATTAGCCTAGCGCTAACCCTAACCCTAAAATAAACTAAATGGTTGCCATCATATCCCTATGAAATTGATAATTACAATTTAAGTAATTCTATCCAGGCTACTAATGACCTTGAAAACAACATTTCCAAAGCAACCGCGGCCCCAAACGAGGCCACCTTTTCGTCAAAGGTGTACAAAGTTCTAACAAACCTAAAATTCTACAACTTGTTGTATTCGCAATCTCTGGGTGTGGCTACTTATTACACTATGGTCACGACAATAGTTGACTTGGGATTAGACTCAAACTTGGATCTCGCATCGGCCTCAGCTTTGCTGGTGTTGCATTCCGCGGGTGACTTAGTGGCGCGCGTGTTCACGGGTTGGTTGTGCGATAGGCGACTTTTGAGCAACCAATTTATCACCGCCGTCGGACTCGTCTTCAAATCAGTGACCATTACCCTAATAGTGACCGTCACCGGAGGCCTTTTCTTGAAGATAATGGTGGCTGTAAGCGGTTTCGCCTTTGGAGTGTGTTCAACCAGTCGTATGGTCTTATTACCACAACTGGGGGTCGACGTAACAGCCTTGGTTTTTGGAATGAACACGTTTGTGAGTGGATGTTTCTTCGCGGTCATGCCCACGTTAATTGGTAAGATAATGAACTCGGTAACTTATTGTAAGTTATAATTAATGTTTGTTCTATATTTCACAGGAGTGTTTCGTGATCATTTGGGGAGTTATATGTACCTATACGTTCTATTATCCTGTTTGAACTTCGTGTCCGGTTTATTGTACTTCGTTGAAGATTTTTTCGTCAGGAGAAATATCGCGAAGTTTGAGGAGGTTGTAGATCAAATTGAAATGAATAGGTCTATTTCTCAAAACAAAACATGATATGTAACTATGAATGCACAGATTCATAGAATTATTGAACTGACGCGTTTTATCATAAGATATGACTATTATGTACACAATTTTTATACCTTTTAATGATAATTCAACCTATTATCGCTAAGTATTTTATGTATTTAATGGCAAAGTGCCAAGCCGCTCAAAGAGTACTTTCAACATTTTAAACATTAAATAAGACTTAAACCTACTTGGTTGTTTCAAAATTTATTGGTAATGATGATTGTAACATACCAGTTGTATATGACCACGTTGTTGAATTCCTGAAGGCCGGAGTTGGTTGAACTCCCATAACCGCATCAGCAGTACAAGTAGGAATATTTTTAATCACGCGCCAAAACTTCCCGACAAGTCCCTACTTTAAAACTTCGCGCCACGCCTGACGTCACAATGCACATGTGGCCATGTGTCGTAGACCTTTTTTCAAAGCAGCTACATTTTTAACTTATGGAATGCACAGTCCTAGAAACCTCGATCATCATATTGCACAATTTTTAAAATGAAATATTTAGTGACAGTCGGGCAGCATTTCGGCTAGCAAATGAACATTCGCCATAGACCCTTAAAGAAAATCGTTCAAATTTCCCAACCGTCTTTTGAGGATTGACAGAGCATTCTGGGTAATCAGTATATTAATCTGATTGGTTTAGACGGCTATGGGCCGATTTTGCGCAGTAGTGGCAAGGAAGTGTACTTCAAAAATTTAATGGCGGAACTTGGGAATTGAAGTTTCAGGTGAAAGTGATTTAGTAACTGTTTTAGAGCAGATTTCGCTTTACCATAAGCTCACAACGTAATTACCTTGTTGTTTTTAGCAATGAAGTCTCAAATCGTAGAAAGGTAAGGAGATTTCCAAAGCTTGTCATTGAAATTACACAGTTTTAGACTTTGGCAAAGGCTAAGTAAAGTTTTTATAATTTATTCAACGAAACGTTTCGCCACTAGATGGCGTTGGTACTCTATTCGAAAAATCCCGACTCGGCGATATAAGGTGTCCAGCTTGTTTAATTTCTTTAAGGGTCTATTACACGCCACTCGTTTTTATACAAAACTCAATAGAGTAATGTTAGTTTACGTATGCAAACGTCATACCCTTATATCTCTTAGCTCAGTGTCATCCCCCCTACCAGGCGCGTACAGTATTCCCTCTTACAAAAGCGCGCCAAGAGGGGGATACACTGTCTACTCCCCTCTCTACCGACACTACTCTATAGACGAAGGAAAAACATTTCTTTTTAGAAATGATACTATCATAGCGATTTCATAAATGGTCTACAACATTTTTTGTCGTGAAGGGATCAAAAAAAAAATTGGACCAGTTTTGATTTTAAAAAACGCGGTTCTATAGCTAACATATAGTACATATACATCTTGAAAATGTTCCTTATTTCCCAGCCTGATTTGTAGTTTTATGTACATTTCAAAACTAATGCCGTTTTGCATTGATATTTCCATGGAGAAGCTTTATGGGAGTAGTGAAAAAAGTTAATTTAAAATCGAATTAAATATCTGTTGTCTCTGTTAATATTGCTCCATGGTTTGTAACTTCCAGCATTAGCATCGTCTGCTTTTTCAATCAATAAGAAAGAAGTCTGCTGTACCGTCTGTACGTACACTGGTTAGGCCTAGGCTTCGCAATTATCGTTAATTTGTGTTTAAATAGCATTAAATTGAAAACTAAACTAAATTTAGTTAAATAAAATCATAAAATGGTTTGTAACTAACCTCTTAAAAACTTTAAAATGGACGAAATTCAGTTAAAACTTTTGAAAAACATTAAAATTGTTCATTTTCACTTTTTTAAGGCTGTAACACTCCACACTGATTTTGGTGACATTAAAATCGAATTATTTTGCGAGCAATGTCCGAGAGCTTGCGAAAACTTTCTGGCCCTTTGCGCCAGTGGATATTACGAAGGTTGCTTATTTCATCGTAACATTAAGGGGTTTATGGTTCAAACTGGTGACCCAACAGGAACAGGGAAAGGTGGATCTAGTATCTGGGGGACACGATTTGAAGATGAATATCGCGAAGATCTCAAGGTTGGCATTATTTAATATTTTCTCGCAGCTATTTAAATTATATAACAAAATTATAATTTTAAATCGTAGCATAATGTAAGGGGCGTGGTTTCACTGGCCAATAATGGACCAAACACAAATGGGTCGCAGTTTTTCATAACCTATTCCAAACAACCGCATCTTGATATGAAATATACTGTATTTGGGAAGTAAGTTGTTTAATTAATGTTAATTATGTTGTATTTAACACTTATTCGTTAATTGCAGAGTTATAGATGGCAATGATGCCTTGGATGAATTAGAGAAGTTACCAGTTAACCCTAAAAATTTTAGGCCTATTCATGAAACAAGAATAAATGGAGTGACAATTCACGCTAATCCCCTTGCCAAATAATTTAATCCCAATTAAATTTGACTACATTATCATCCATTCTCATAATTGTATTTTGTAAATAAATATTTTTGCATTGATTATAAAATATATGCCTATATATACTTCTTTTGATGTTGGAATAGTTAAGCCTTGTCAGTGGCATCGCGAATTATTCAGTTTAATTCATGGGTGATTCTATGGGGATTTATGTAAAACACAAAGGAGACTCATTTTGTATCATAAAAGCATTTAGTCTTTAAGAACACATATTCAATAACTTAATGAATAACAATTAACATAAAATGTGTTTGTTACATAAGAGATTTTCCTAGGATGAACCTTCTGTACCACAAGAAGGATGTTGCCAGACTAAGTGAATACCTATCAAGTAAAAACAGTATTTAACTATAAAAACACGTTAAGCCTCGGACTATAAAAACATTAAGCCTCGGACTATGATAAAAAACTTTAAGCCTCGGACTATAATGAAAAAAACCTTAAGCCTCGGACTATAATAAAAAAAACCTTAAGCCTCGGACTATAATAAAAAAAACCTTAAGCCTCGGACTATAATAAAAAAAACCTTAAGCCTCGGACTATAATAAAAAAAACCTTAAGCCTCGGACTATAATAAAAAAAACCTTAAGCCTCGGACTATAAAAAAACCTTAACCCTCGGACTATAAAAAAACCTTAACCCTCGGACTATAAAAAAACCTTAACCCTCGGACTATAAAAAAACCTTAACCCTCGGACTATAAAAAAACCTTAACCCTCGGACTATAAAAAAACCTTAACCCTCGGACTATAAAAAAACCTTAACCCTCGGACTATAAAAAAACCTTAACCCTCGGACTATAAAAAAACCTTAACCCTCGGACTATAAAAAAACCTTAACCCTCGGACTATAAAAAAACCTTAACCCTCGGACTATAAAAAAACCTTAACCCTAAACCCTCGGACTATAAAAAACTTTAAGCCTCGGACTATAATAAAAAAAACTTTAAACCTCGGAGTCGGACTATGATAAAAAAAACTTTAAGCCTCGGACTATAATAAAAAACTAAGCCTGAGACTAATAAAAAACTTCAATCCTCGATCGGACTGATAAAAAACTTTAAGCCTCGGACTATAATAAAAAAAAACTTTAAACCTCGGAGTCGGACTATGATAAAAAAAACTTTAAGCCTCGGACTATGATAAAAAACTAAGCCTCGGACTAATAAAAAAACTTCAATCCTTGATCAGACTAATAAAAAACTTTAAGCCTCGGTCTCAAAAACACTAAGCCTCATACTAAAAACTTAAGCCATGCCATTGGTCTTAACACGTAAGCCTTTGACTCTCATACATACCAAGTGAGTATGTATGACATGTGTTCATTTCTGAGTGTGATCCTAGTTTGTCCAGGTATTGGTGCATCCTCTCTGATTGGATTACTTGGCGTAATACAGGCATCAATAAAAACCGGGGCGCAGTTCACTGTTTCAGCCATTTTGTTTATGTCCCTTAGTGTCCAGAATCTGTTTCCATCACTGACTGATTGTTTTGGTGCTAATGGCTGTCTCTGTATTCATTTATCAAATAAATAATGAAACTACAATGTCATGACGAAAAACTAATGAGATTCCAAGGTCATGACGAAAAACTAATGAGATTCCAAGGTCATGACGAAAAAACTAATGAGATTAAAAGGTCATGACGAAAAACTGAGATTAAAAGGTCATGACGAAAAACTAATGAAATTTCAAGGTCATGACGAAAAACTAATGAGATTCCAAGGTCATGACGAAAAACAAATGAGATTAAAAGGTCATGACAAAAAACTAATGAAATTCCAAGGTCATGACAAAAAACTAATGAGATTCCAAGGTCATGACGAAAAACAAATGAGATTAAAAGGTCATGACAAAAAACTAATGAAATTCCAAGGTCATGACAAAAAACTAATGAGATTAAAAGGTCATGACGAAAAACTATTGAAATTTCAAGGTCATGACGAAAAACTAATGAGATTCCAAGGTCATGACGAAAAACTAATGAGATTAAAAGGTCATGACGAAAAACTAATGAGATTCCAAGGTCATGACGAAAAACTAATGAGATTAAAAGGTCATGACGAAAAACTATTGAAATTTCAAGGTCATGACGAAAAACTAATGAGATTCCAAGGTCATGACGAAAAACTAATGAGATTCCAAGGTCATGACAAATAATGAATGAAAATAGAAAAAGAAATTAAAATAAAAGGTCTTACTGGTTCAGATTTCCGAACAATTCCAACAATTTCCAATTCTTCTGTTGTTTGACCATTGAGTCTTGTGTTTGGTGAAATTTTATTTCTGGGGACCCAACCTCTATTGACGAGTATCGTATCCCTTAAAAGAAAATTTTAAAACTCATGGATAAAACCATGATAAAACTGATAAATTCAAAACTTACTCGCTGTCAGAAACCTTGAAGGGCGTGATGACGTAGGCTCCAGTTTGTCCAGTATACATCAGTCCTCCACTGGCTTTCTCGGCGCCCTCTGGTGTCAGTAATGAACGTGGTCTAACATACATTTCATTCTCGTGCAAAAAGGTTCCTCGAACCTTGACTCTACGGTATTCCATGTCTTCTACTGATTCTAAACTATAAAAGTTAAAATTTAAATTAAAATCTTACTAAAGAAATCATGATTTCGCACTTTTCAGGTAATTCAACTGGTTCTGCTGTGGTTTTTTGTCGCAACTCTTCGATAAGGCTTAACTTCCATTTACGACGTTGTACTTGCCATGATCCGAGAAGAAAAGTAGTTCCCGGAACTAGCTTGATTATAATATCAATAATACAATATATTATTATTATTATTATTATTCATAATTAATGCTTAATTATTAATTACCAATAAAATGTAACCAATTGGACCAACATCCCTCGATTTTTCAGATATCTTGAATGACCTATTAGTTACATTTCTGTTTACCATAAATCGATTAGCAATAATCGATGGCTTACATCTCAAAATATTATTAATTCTAAACATTTTTAAATTAATTGCGGTTAATTTAAATCGGTGCAAAAACTGTGGTATATCTAGCAACTCTTTACCGAATCTGACAGGAGTGCAGTCTGTGCAGACAACGTAGCAGACATGTTCTTGTTGATATACATAATAATAGTGTAAGCAGACGACGTAGCAGACTTGTTCTTGTTGATATTACATAATAATAGTGTAAGCAGACGACTTAGCAGACTTGTTCTTCTTGTTGATATTACATAATAATAATGTAGAAGCTGAGTGCAGCCCTGGAAATAAGGATATTTTTGAAACTAGTCCTTAAGAGTGACCCTCAAAACTTCGTGTATTTAAAAACTAGTCCATCTAGTTTGTAAAGTAGTTTTGGAACTGCAAACCTCTCTTATTTAGGCCATAGCCCACTCGATCCACGCTCACGGACGCACTGGCAGGCTGGGAAATAAGGATATTTTTTAAACTAGTCCTTTGGACCAGTGACCCCTAGTGTCTGAAATCATTTACTGGTCTCCGGACTGGTCCCAGCCTTTGCTCTCCAATAGATTTGCAATTAATAAACTGGTCCCGAGGACCAGTAACCCCCACTTCTTGAATTAAAAAACTAGTCCAAGCAATTAATAAACTGGTTTTGGACCAGAGGAAGTGTGCTATTTCCCAGCCTGGGACGCAGCCTGCTCGTGCTGCGTGTAACGCTGCATAACTAACCACTATTGTACACTGGAGTGGAATCTTCGGATTCTGCAAGAAGCTTCTGTATTTTGGATCGACGACAAATAAAATTGAGTTAATTCAAAACGAATCTTCATTGAAAAAATTTAATATCGATTTTACGCCCAAATCTATGTCTACATATCAATATAACAAAAAAAAAAGCTGCTGTTATGTGTGTTAAAACATCAAAACAATTTGTTGTGCCAAATAAAAAATTTCAAAACTGAAAAAAACATATGGCAGTTTTACAAAAACAACAATAAATACGATACGCAAAATATGGCTAATTAATTTAAAAATTAATCCGAATATTTTGGATATTATATAAAATACGAAAATTTGCAAAAGCTTAAAAAACGTTTTGGTAAAAATCCTAAATTCCAGTTTTAATTTATTATTTGATTTCTGTTTGTATTCAAATCTTTGGTTTCTATTGTCTTTGGATCATTTAAACTATATTCAGTTGTACATCCGGGTAACAAGGTATATTGTCTCTATGTTGGATTGTTGAGAGAGAGAGGCAATGATTGGATTGGTTTAACAAGTAAACAAAATGGCCGCTTCCATAAAAAGTCGGAAAAATCCAAAATTTCATTTGTTATTTGTGCATTTTCAAATATATTAAAATGGTCCCGAGTTAAAAATATATTTATCAAAAATTTAAATCAAAAAAATGGCACATACATTTAAACTAATTAAAATTAAATAAACAATTTAAAGAAAGTGACAACTACGGTGCCATGACTAGAGCCTAGAGTTTGAATTTTAAAAATGCGATTGCGCATGCTCAGCCAACAGAACACGTTGCATTTTCCGGAACAGGCCTGGAAATAAGGATTTTGTTTAAACTGGACACGTGGCCAGTGGAGCCCAAGGACTTTTAATTAAAAAATTGGAAATTGACCACTTAAAATCGTTAAAATTGAAACGTTTTTAATTAAATAAGTGGCCACACGGCCAGTAGACCCCAAGTATTTAATTTTTAAAGTGGACATTAGTCCAGGGCCAAGGCCTAATTTCTCAGCCTGTTCCGGAACTAGGAAAATTGAATTCATGGTTGCCAGTCCCTTTAAATTGCTTTCAAAATAATAATAAACACAATATAAATAACCGGTACTTAGTTCTAAACACAACAACAAAAAAATATGTAAATAAATTTGACGTGTTTTCAAAACATGTAAATAATAAGAAATCTGTGCTAAAGACAAAATATTAACAAATAAATATCAAAAAACTGTAACGTGATGACAATAAATATGACACTGTTTACTTATTGTCGTTAGGTTACTAATGCTTCAATTGACTAAAACAAGCAGCGTAGCGTACGCCTAGTACTTAACATATCGTGAACTTTGACCTCATTGTACGTTTAGAGAGCTTTTGTTTCAGTTGGATTTGATTTATTTTTCCACCACATAGACTGAATTTAAAATATAAAACTAACTATCATTAATATCTCCAGGACGTGTAGCGTGTTATATTAAACTTAATTAACATTAAGTTAAATAGTGACACTGCTAAAATAAATCTAATTATTTGAAAATGATTGCTATTTTTTCTTTAAAAAAATAACACTCCATTTGTAAGTGCTTTTCAAGTGCCCTTCTCTAATACGTGGCCAACTAGAAACAAGAAATATGATCCAAGTTGGCCATGTCTAACCAAAGATCAGTGACAAAACACACGTTACACGTCCCAAATTTTAATGATTTAACGTTCTGCGCAATTTTGTGCGCACATGCCTTTACCGCCTATTCTAAAAAGCGCTGGCTTGCACGTGACTAAACTAAAAAACCATAGGAATTACTAAAAACCGATAAGTTTTCCGTACATTCAATATTTAATTTTTACATTATCTAGCGAAATCTACAATATTTAATTTAAAGCCAAAAATATTCTATAATCAAATTTGTTAAACGAATGGGGTCGTGACCCCATTCCTTTAAAAAGAATGACGTATTAGGTCACGTGACTCCCTAAATTTTAAATTTATATATAAGAGAACGTTTCTTATATTTATGTACTTACTTTTTGGCCATGTATAGCTTTTCAAGGCTATATTTATTATTCATATCTTTATACGTATCATGTAGACTAGTTATATATATATTATAATTTCTAAGCATTCAAAATTATATAATATATTTTTCAATAAAGCTTAAAATTTATTTAGATTTAGAGATTCTCTATATATTTATGTATATATTAAACATTTATTAGCTATATTAATAAAATTATTTCTGAGTCATGTACATTTGCATGGTTTTTTTGGTTAATTAGTTAACGCTGTTAGTACTAATATATCGAACTAACGATTTATAATCAAAAATGGCGGGCTATCAATTAAATTACGCTATAATTATTTTAAATATAAAAGCTAAAATTTAATAATAAATAGAAAGGACCTTTTGGATAAGAGTTTGAAGCGTCAGCCAGCTCTTTATTTAACAGTTCAAGTTAATTTTAATTAGTAAAATGCACTGTTAAACTTAAAACATCTGGCTCTTCAGGCGCTCATCGAAAAGGCGCATAAAGAATTATAACCGTTTTTCACGCGCAACTTTCAAAATAATATAAAAGCAAGGAGCAATGAAAAGCAGAGTGGAAATAACATAAACGAAGATGAAGTGTGGGGAAAATAGAAATATGTCGGAAATAACCTCACCATTTTTGATTATTTTATACTAAAAAAAAGGTAATGAATATATATTGCACAGTAAATAGTTGTTCTGGTTAGTTTTGTTTATCTTTGGTATATTTACATTTGTTCCGCTAAACTGCACCTAACGTTACCAAAAGTACATTCGTAGGAATGTATTGTACATGCACTTTTGCCGTTATTGGAAAGATTTACAGAAATTCCATGATTAGAAATTTAAATGGTTTAGCGCGTATTAAATGAGACTTTCCTTCTCAGTTTGGGGGGAAAAACGGAAGCGTGTACAAAGACTTATTTTGAAGATTGTTAAAACAGAAATTAGTAAAAATATCCACTTTACAAAGATTATAGTGTTAGATTACAATTATTTACAACGACACCAAACTTGACCTCTTAATTACAAGGAGGACAGTAGAGGCTTAGAGTAGATCCACGATGGAGTAGTTTACAGCATGGATATGTATAAATACTAACGTATTATAATGGATTCCCATCCCAAATACACCCAAAAAAGCCGGCCACCAAATACGCGTTACACCGGCCGATGTGAGACGGCTATAAATCGAGGCGAAAGGAGCTAGGTCACGTGGGAAAATGGAACTATATCTCTCCGGGAGTCCGGAGAATTCTGATTGGTTCGTTTGAAATTTCGCCCATGCGCAGATAGAAAATAAAATACGAATTTCCCTCTCGCTCACAAGGTTGGGGGGGATTACAAGTCATCTTTATCGGGAGGTACTAATTTGCAAAACGGTTTATGGCAAACTTTTTTTATAAACTTTAAGAACCTTCGAGTACCGTACCCCTAAGCGAAATGCCTCGCGGAACTCCGTAAGAGATGGGAATCCATAACACTTTAGTATTTATACAAGAGCATGGTTTCAATATGAGCGCCGCTTTGATAGAAAACTATACGAGAATCCAACCTTAGAAAGAGGCATAATTTCTCGTAGAAAACTTGGTGCTTTTTGCGATAAACTACTCAAAACCAGCTTGAAATCTTCTATAGGTTACACGCTTCTCAACTCCAACCCCCCAATCTACCGACCTTAAATTTTATCTTTCACAATTAAGGCCTAATTTCTCGCGAACCTTAGCCATTAATAAACAAATAAAGTATGTCAAAGAAAGCTACTAGGAAGTAGGAATGCTGTCGTTATAGTTTTTAGGCCTAAATCGGGCCTAATTTCAATCGAAGAAGATGATCGACATAATAAGACTGCAGATTTGAAAAACGGGTATCAAACATTGAAAAATTGCGTAAGTATATTAAATAACTTGTTTATAGTTTTATAAATTTCTGTTAAACCTTTCAGTGATTTAATTAGCGCATTTAATTAAAGCTATTTCTTCGCAGCGCCCGACTTACTTTTATCCCGATGATGTCCGGGCGTGGGTCCGCTGGCAGCCAAAGCAGACGACACTCTCGATCGTGGCAACATACTAGAGTTTGAATTTTTTGTACTTTTAATAACATCCGTCTGTTGCGCGGATACGGCGCCGCCATCTTGAGGCGTCACCGTTGATGACGTCACTTTAGTTTTTGGCGTCATCGCGTGATGGTGTTGTTGATGATGATGATGATGGTGATTTCCGGAATTAGACGAAGTAGCGGGCGCAGGCGCATGCGCGCTTACCTCCGGGGTAGATTTTGAGCTGGACCGTTTGGATTTCGGGGGAGGGGCGGGTTCGGCGCGTTTCAACGAATTTTTCGAACCAATTTGCGTCGATGCGGAGACAACGGATTTTGAGGATGATTCGGTGGCGCCGCTACTCCGGGATGATTTCTTCTTCTGCGCAACTGGGGAGGGTGACGCGGCGATCGGTGGGGTCTCACCCGATTGGCTAGCGGCAGAGGAGGATGAATGGTGATGATGAGAATGCGAAACCGAGTACGTCGAAGTGTTGATCATTTTTTCCAATTTGTGTTGCTTCGATTGCATTTTTTTCGCGATGGCCAACTCCAAGGCTTCGGCTTCGTGGAGACAAGAATTCACGAGCATCGTGTCTTCATCTGAAAAGATTTATCACTGTCTTATTTTACAAAGGGTTCCACTTAATACGTATTGATAAGTGCAGAAATATTGGGGCAATTGAGGGGCTTATATCGGGGCAATTCAGGGACTTATATCGGGGCAATTCAGGGGCTTATATCGGGGCAATTCAGGGGCTTATATCGGGGCAATTGAGGGGCTTTTATCGGGGCAATTGAGGGGCTTTTATCGGGGTAATTGAGGGGCTTTTATCGGGGTAATTGAGGGGCATATATCGGGGCAATTGAGGGGCATATATCGGGGCAATTGAGTACCATATATCGGGGCAATTGAGGGGCATATATCGGGGCAATTGAGGGGCATATATCGGGGCAATTGAGGCGCATATATCGGGGCAATTGAGGCGCATATATCGGGGCAATTGAGGGGCTTATATCGGGGCAATTGAGGGGCTTATATCGGGGCAATTGAGGGGCTTATATCGGGGCAATTGAGGGGCTTATATCGGGGCAATTGAGGGGCTTATATCGGGGCAATTGAGTGGCTTATATCGGGGCAATTGAGGGGCTTATATCGGGGCATTTTCCCAGTTTACTATAGTCCCAATTCTTGGGTGGTTTATTGTGGAAATTACTGACTTTACTATTGTAAGAAATGTGGTAAAAAAACCATGCAATTCTGACCTATTTCGGCAACCAGATCAGTCCTGGCCGACAAAGTAGGTGAAATTTGTTCGTCGAAATGATATGGCGCTCCGGTCACTCCCACCCAAACCTTTTCGTAACCCGACGAATCATCGTCTTCATCCAAATCAGCGGCGGCCGTTTCGGGAGGGGCGG
This sequence comes from Phalangium opilio, assembly GCA_019434445.1. Taxonomy (NCBI): domain Eukaryota; kingdom Metazoa; phylum Arthropoda; class Arachnida; order Opiliones; family Phalangiidae; genus Phalangium; species Phalangium opilio. Next base: position 507,367 of record JAEQBA010002744.1, read on the forward strand.
ACTCCTGGTACGTCGGAGGGGGCCTTGGCTTGGGGATACCGCCTTTCCCCATGGGTTTACTATAAATGGGTTCCTGCTGACCACTCGAGGAAGAAGTGGTCCTAGCAGGGACGCTTCGGACGCTGCTAGTGGGACTTCTAGGGACAGGAATGGAGGAAGGGGGTGGAGGTGGTGGGTTAAGAGTAGGCGCGGGAGCGGGAGGTAATGGAGGGTCGCGTTTAGGGGACCTTGACATGTCCTTGACCGGTACTGGTTTAATGTCTTTAAGAACATCGTAACCTTCAATGTAAAATCAAAATTTTCATTCTACAGAGTATTCCGAAGGACAACATTTTTTTTACTAATTTTAATTACAACAGTTCACGTAATTACTAAATATAAAAAACCCGTGGGGCTGGGTTTTTTTTCTTTTAATAAAACCCGGTTTTTTCGAACCAAAGAAGCAATTTTCTCAATACAATTGTGGATATGTTATAAAGAACTTTCAAACAACTTCAATCCACTTACCATTGTCCACTATAACAGATCTCCTTGGAGGTTTGGCAGGCGGTTCGCTGGCAACGGAGACATTTGAGGAGGTATCGCGCGCCACCACTTGGGAACTAGCGCAGGGTTCGGAAGAGACCGAGTTGCTAACGTCAGTTTCGGGGCAAATATTAGAGGTTTGACTTATGGCCGAAATTTCCTCTGATAATTGCTCCTCATTGGGGGGACTGGGGAATTCGTCATCCGGGGGGAGACAACCTTCATCGGGAGGGGGAGGAAGGTCATCTTGAAGGGCATCGTCTGCAACGTACCCGGATTGCTCAGAAACTATCACCTGAAAATTAAGGGGCATAATTCGCGTCAGATACCAGTGGATAATTAACAGTATACCGTAATTTTACGACAGAAGGCGATAATAGAAGAAGGATGACACTCTGTATCCTCTTAATACTTTAGTTATGTAACATGAATGATTCTTCCCGGGATCATGGCACCATTTTTGTTTTTGCTCTCCCTTGCTCATCAAACTTAATTCAGATGGGTAACTAAGGCACCGTGCTAGGGTGAATTCTATAACTGTTCAAATGGCACTAAATGCCCAGCATGCAATCAACCCACAAACGCCCATGCACCTTGGCAAATAGATAAGCAGCGCTAACAGAGTAATGATGAGGGGGAACTATTTACATGGCGTATGTAATTCGGTTTAGTAACCTTGTGCACTCCAAATGTTAAGGGAAGAATCATGTTACAATTACAGTCCCCGCTTTATGGTAGGTACACTTCTCTCGAATAGAAGAAGTATTATATACTTCTTATATCACCAATCTTTTGGGAGTTAAACTTAATTGCCTATAAACGGTTTTTAATAAAACTTGAATCGCTAAAATTACGGTAATTAAATTTCACATTAATAATAAGCGATAATTGTACAATAAATCTATTAGGGAATTCCATTGGACTTAACTACAATAGGCCCTAGGAAACTAAACTGGACGTAGGTAGTAATCTACAGACTTGGCGCCTTGTTAGAACTAAACCTAAATACAATACCTTGAATATTCATTCATTTATAGTGGCTTCAATTTCAAATTAGTACTTCATGCACTGTTTGGACTTCATAGATTTAAAAAACGCGTTGTTTTTGTCATGCATTTATTAAGGAATTAATTTGCGCGACACACGCCACGTAGATTTTAAAAATAATGGCAGAAATTTATGTTAAATCCATAGACAATCGCGGTAATTACCAAGTTTCGTTAACAATTGTCATTTACATTTAAGGCGGCCATTTTCCAAGATGGCGCCGCTTATTTATGAATAAACAAAAACAAACATCTAGTCTAGTGCTTATTTGAGTTCATTCAAATCAAAACTAAATTAACACAACCCGAATCTTTTAATTACTCGCAAATTAAAATATATTTGTAATTAAAGTTCCCCTTAATTAATTAAGTACTTATTTTAATTAAAATTAAAATAGTTCAAATAGAGTTAGCACTCACGTTATCATTATCGTCATCGTCCTCATCCTCTTCCTCGTAACTCCTCTGCAACTGGTCCATCTTGTAATATCCTTCACTGGCCCTTCTCCGAGCGTTCCTCGGGATGGCTGGTTCTTTGGACTCGAGGGCGATGCGAGCGTTGACGGACTCTTGAAGGGACAGATTGCTTTGGGACATGGCTTTCCCACTACCCCCGGAACCATCGGCCCCAACCGGAAGTGGTCGTTTCACCTCAGTTTCTTTACCATCCGTCGGACGCTCCCGGAATGACTTGGAGGTTTTCTTACCCCGAACTACTTGAGCTTTGCGAGGGAACGTTAAGCTTTTGTCTTCAGGGTTTTTCTGTTTCTGAGAAAGTAATTAAAGAAAACCATCTTCGTGTTGCCGTCAAAAGTAATTGTACTTGGTATCTGGTCGTCAAAATAAAGTCTATTTCAAAGGGTAGAGGAATACGCGTCTTGCGGCAAAAGTAATTGGTATGACAAGAGTAAAGTAATTGATAATTTGTGGCCGAAGTAATTGGTTATTCAAGGGTAACTTATTTAGTATCTCGTGGCTAAAAGTAACTGATAAATCACTGGTAACTTATTTAGTATCTCGCGGCTAAAGTAACTGATAATTCACTGGTAACTTATTTAGTATCTCGCGGCTAAAGTAACTGATAAATCACTGGTAACTTATTTAGTATCTCGCGGCTAAAGTAACTGATAAATCACTGGTAACTTATTTAGTATCTCGCGGCTAAAGTAACTGATAAATCACTGGTAACTTATTTAGTATCTCGCGGCTAAAGTAACTGATAAATCACTGGTAACTTATTTAGTATCTCGCGGCTAAAGTAACTGATAAATCACTGGTAACTTATTTAGTATCTTGTGGCTAAAGTAATTTATAATTCAAGGGTAACTTATTTAGTATCTCGCGGCTAAAGTAACTGATAAATCACTGGTAACTTATTTAGTATCTCGCGGCTAAAGTAACTGATAATTCACTGGTAACTTATTTAGTATCTCGTGGCTAAAGTAACTGATAAATCACTGGTAACTTATTTAGTATCTTGTGGCTAAAGTAATTTATAATTCAAGGGTAGCTTATTTAGTATCTTGTGGCTAAAGTAATTTATAATTCAAGGATAACTTATTTAGTATCTAGCGGCTAAAGTAATTGGCCATTCAGTATCCAGTGGCTAAAGTAATTGGCGCATTTCAAGGGTAAAGTAATTGGTATGAAAAAACTCCTAACTAATTAGACTTGTAGGCTACTTGTAATAATAACAACGAGAGAGAACTCACCCTTTGAAGACTGGTTAATCTCGGAGGTGGCGCAGTCGGTTTCTCAAATTCAAAGACGATAACAGCGGCTACATCAACATCAGGAACAACATTCAACATATTTCCGTTAAAATTAACGGGCTAGCTAGCTTAATTACCGTCTTTAATTTTCTTTTGAACTTCGGGAGCGAGAAGCGCCCAGCTTTGACAATGAACAACTTTATTGGCGTTGTGAATTAAATACCGCTCGCAGTGTCGTTGTATACGTAATAACAGATCTAAGAAATTCTGTAGCGGCAAAGACCCAAGTGGATGGATTTTATTCGAAATTCCCAGCTGACTTTTCCCGTTTTCCCTAACTTTTTCCTACGAATTTCCCTGACCTATTAGGCCTAATTGTTGATAATTTGCGTTATAAACAAGACAACTCATAAATTGGACAATTATCTTCAAAGCACACATGTCTTGCAACGGTGCAAAACTGCATGGTACACTCTTCAACCACGGATATGCATAAATGCTAACGTATTATGAATTCCGAAGGTTTTGGCCTATTTTTCCAACTCCCTGACTATACCAGACCTAATGTCCCTTAAACCCTTGAAAAAAAAAGTGCCGTCTCCTTACCTGTGTCCATTCTCCGTGTTCGATAGGACTAATGTTAGAATGATGTAAAAGTCCAGATTCCGTTCCCTGAGTCATGGGTATCAACCGATTTAATTGAATGAATGTCCGGCAGGCCGAATCGGGATTGACCAATTCAACAGACGACAACACGCTATCTTCTAACGCGGCCACATTCCAACTCTGACTCTAAATTTACCAATTACCGCGTAACTTGTATCAAGTCTATTGCTAAGCCTATTTTTCTATATTATCGCTAAGCTAACCTTTCCAAGTGCCATGAACCCGTCGCTAGCCAGGACTTGGTCAAATTTACCGGCCATAAAGTGGATACAATCCTCAAGGAGTCTAGTGACCAAACCGAATACGGGTTCGGCCCATTTGACATGAGGAATGGTCGACATTAGTCGATCGCAGTTAAGCGTCATGTCAATTACCGTTTCAACGCTCTGACAAAGACAGCGAGTGCATTTTTAAGGGACAAATATCGACCAATAATTAAGCCAAATACTAATATTACAAAAGATAGTAGGCCTAACGTCAACCCTTATTGACATGCACCACTTTGGAGTCTTATAACTCTGGTTCTATTAGAGATACGGGGATGTCCTTTGAGTATGTTATAGCCCTATTTCTCCCCTTTCAAATGGTACTAAGTACTTGGCGTTACAACAATCATGGCCCGGGTATTTAAGCAAAATGTTCATAACCGTCTTATCCATAGGATTAACATGGGCTGATTTACACGACACCATTTAACTCTGGTTCTATAAGAGATACGGGGATGTCCTTTGAGTATGTCATAGCCCTATTCCTCCCCTTTCCAACGATACTAAGTACTTGGACTTATAACAATTAGGACCTGAGTAATTAAGCAAAATGTTCATAAACATCCTCGCAATAGGTTTAACATCGACTTATATTTACACGACACCATTTAACTCTGGTTCTATAAGAGATACGGGGATGTCCTTAGAGTATGTCATAGTCCTATTTCTCCCCTTTCCAACAGTTCTAAGTACTTGGGGTTACAACAATTAGGGCCCGAGTAATTAAGCAAAACAGCAAAAGATCGCGCCCGAATTAAAATCAAAAAAGAACCAAACAAATTAAATTGTGACTTACCATATTTAACAGTGTTTGTTGATAACACTGTTCTTTGAGGTCATCGGACAAATTAGCGAAGGCTTTCGTTGGCCAAACACGAATGAAATGTTTCCCGATCCAGCGAACTGCTTTGCCGTGCAGTTCCTTTAAACTGCATTGAACTGCGACTGGCAAACATTCGACCACTCCCACCAAACAATGATTGCAAGGCTGTCGCGGTTACCAGTGTCATTATTTTTACCAGAAGGGTATAATAGAAGAAGGAAGACACTATGTAACCTCTTATACTGGTGTTTTTACTTAAGCCTTATCCGGTACCAAGGGTTAAGTACTTAAATAAATGAACGAAATAGCAAATACCTTGTGAAAAAAGTGACAGTGATTCATTTTGAGGTAAAACACGATGACATCCTTCAGTGTATCGAGAACCAACATGTCGGCGAGTAGCGCCAGTTCGGGTACCGCTAAGTCTTTTGGTAAATTGATAGCTCCACTGTAGATATGGCAAAGAGCAAAATGGACAACTGGGTAGCTAAAACTAAAAACACCACCCCAGAAAGAAGATCACCTTCCCGAAAATACCCATGCCAAATTTCTCTTCAAGGTCAAGATGACCTTGACAAATGTGTATCGATAATTACCCTTGAAGATTTATTTTATTTAACGAGCTTTCCGACCAATCTCCATTGAGCATGGTTGCAAAGTATTTGCAACGTGATACCAAAATACACCTGTTAAGGAATTAAATACAATTTTGAAGGTCGTACAAGGTCACCGGCATTAAAACCTATTTCTTGTTCTATGTAAGTAAAAGGTGACCGACATTGAAACCTATTTCTTGTTCTAAGTACAAGGTGACCGACATTGAAACCTATTTCTTGTTCTAAGTACAAGGTCACCGACATTGAAACCTATTTCTTGTTCTAAGTACAAGGTCACCGACATTGAAACCTATTTCTTGTTCTAAGTACAAGGTCACCGATACTCAAACTTATTTCTTGTTCTAAGTACAAGGTCACCGATACTCAAACTTATTTCTTGTTCTATACAAGTGCAAGGTCATCGACATTTAAACCTATCTCTTGTTCTACACAAGTACAAGGTCACCGATACTCAAAACTATTTCTTGTTCTATGTAAGAACAAGGTCACCGATACTCAAACCTATTTCTTGTTCTATATAAGTACAAGGTCACCGATACCCAAACCTATTTCTTGTTCTACACAAGTACAAGGTCACCGATACTCAAACCTATTTCTTGTTCTAAGTACAAGGTCACCAATACTCAAACCTATTTCTTGCTATAAATACAAGTACTTGCACTTCTACATGTCTCCATGAGTACGCGAGAAAAATGAACTAAATAATTTAGGCCTAGGTGTTGTTAAAAAAACAAAAGACTTACTTGTGAGCTTTAATCTCTCTTCCATCAACTTGAACGATAATGTCCCAACTAATTTCTTCCAAGAACATTCTGAGTAGATCTTCTCCCAGTTTGGAGCAGGCTTCGAGCGCCCTGATCCTAATGGAGCCGTACGCTCCGGAGTAACCTTCCCGGCCCTCTTCAGGGCTTTGACCATGATGACCAGTGGCCGAACTGGATGGAGCGTTTCCGGAACCTCCTATGGCCTGAAGAACAGTCGAACTGACATCGGAGACTTCGGAATAAACCGTTTCGGTGTCATCTTCTCCTTCAAACGATGACGCGATATGAGATTTACTTCCTGGACGTTCTAAGGAATCGCTCCAACCAATCGTTTTCACTTCCGTTTGGTTTTGTTCCCGTTCCGGGGAATGACTGTGAGTAGGACTGGCCGAATTCGTCTAAAATTGAACCACGAGGATAATGTGGTCTAAAATTAAATCTCCAAGGATAATTTATTATTTGGTCTAAATTAAATGGGATAATAATCCGTCTAAAATATAAATGGGATAATAATCCGTCTAAAATATAAATGGGATAATAATCCGTCTAAAATATAAATGGGATAATAATCCGTCTAAAATATAAATGGGATAATAATCCGTCTAAAATATAAATGGGATAATCGGTCTAAAAATAAATGCGATAATAATCGGTCTAAAAAATAAATGGGATAATAATAATCGGTCTAAAAAAATTAATGGGATAATAATCGGTCTAAAAAAATAAATGGGATAATCGGTCTAAAAAATAAATCAAATAATTGGTCTAAATAATAAATCAAATAATTGGTCTAAAAAATAAATCAAATAAATGGTCTAAAGTAAATGGAATAATTGGTCTAAAGTAAATGGAATAATTGGTCTAAAGTAAATGGAATAATTGGTCTAAAGTAAATGGAATAATTGGTCTAAAGTAAATGGAATAATTGGTCTAAAAAATAAATCAAATAAATGGTCTAAAATAAATGGAATAATTGGTCTAAAAAATAAATCAAATAAATGGAATAATTGGTCTAAAAAATAAATCAAATAAATGGAATAATTGGGTCTAAAATAAATAAAATAATTAGTCTAAAGTTAATAAAATAATTAGTCTTAAAATAAATCAAATAATCGGCCAAAAATAAACCGGAAAATTGTGTCCAATCCGAAATATTTCTAACAATGGGACGTACCTCTTCGGGCGGTTGGTCCAGTTTGGCTTCGCTATCGTACACCGTCATGGTAAAAGAATTATCCTGGGAAGAGGAGACGGCGGGAACCAAAGTCAAACTGGAATTGGCTTTATCTTGAACCAGCACCAATATCTCTTCGCCGGAATTCAAAACGTCATTTTCGGTTAACGAAAGTCGGAAAGTCATGGCGTCAATATCTTGGGGTTTCGTCGACGCCTTGACGCAAATCTTCTCCGGTTCTATTTTGGGTTTTTCGGTTTTGACCACTTTGCGTCTCATGATGGGACTCATGGGTAATAAACCATCTTCATCGATACCCCCCGATTTCATGGATTTGTCTTTCCGAGGCGAACTTTTAATCGGTTCGTCGTTAAAATTATTCTTTTTCTCTTTATCTTTCTCTGACTTAGTAACTGGCGCCGATTTTACGCGACTCTTATTGGTCGAAGATGGCGATTCTTCCGTGTTCCCAATTGGACCCAGGATCGTCGATATGTTATCCTTTGGGTTGGGTAATTACAAATTGAGATTACGGCCTTATCTTTATCCCATTTTTGGATATTTAGAGCAAATTGTATAAATCCGAAATTTCATCAAAAGCTCTATGAAGTCGCTCATTATATTTTTTGCAAGTTAGACCCAAGATTTCCCGACCAATGGGTACACGTTTCTAACTTTGTTACAATCTAACTTCACAGCACTAGCAAAGGCTGACAAGTTGGGAAACCACAATAAACCTCTCTCCGAGTTGAGACGAGGGCTATCTACCCAATTAAGAGGTTTTTATTAAATAATTAAATACATATAATTGAAATTAATGATTTTAATCGACAGTAATCTACTTTAATTCTAGTTAAGTCGTTTTAAGAAACGTTATTCCGAAAATCATTTTAAACATAGCTATTGTTGACGTTTCAATTCAAGCGTATGCCTCAAGTTGGGAAACCAAAATAAACCTCTCTCCGAGTCGAGACAAGGGCTATCTACCCAATTAAGATGTTTTTCTTAAATAATTAAATAAATATAATTTAAATTAATGATTTTAATCGACAGTAATTTACTTTAATGCTAGTTACGTCCTTTTAAGAAACGTTATTCCGAAAATCATTTTAAACATAGCTATTGTTGACGTTTCAATTCTAGCGTATGCCTCTTTATCAATTTTTAAAAATTTAGGGTATATAAGTTGGCCGATTAATTCACAATAAATGATAAGAAAACCGGAACCAGGACAAGTGTCCTCAAAATAACCTTGACCCAAACACCACCAAAAAACAATTAGCACTTACCATGGAATCATCTTCAACTAATCCTTTAGTCAACTTCTTCTCGGGCGTAGTTACTTGCACATTATTGCACTGATCCAAATTCTCGCTAAAATTACAAACGGCGGCAACAACATCGTGGTGGCAATTTTTCCGTATGAGATCAGGAGGGGGAGGGGGTGTCGGCTGCGGATTTTCGTCGTAACTCGGTTTGCGAATTTCGCGAGGACCAACGGCGGAAAAACTTCTATTGCTGGCGAATTGTTTGTACTGTTTTTGAGCCTGCGACACGACATCCTTATTATCTTTGGTAAAATCAATGAACATGGACAAGGATTGAATTCTTTTATTCTGACTTAGTTGTTCTTGGTGTTTGCGTTTTGCCGCGGCAATTTCCTCCTCTTCTTTGGCAACAGTGTCCAAATCAATGAACATGTAACAAGATTGCGGTCGTTTAATGGCGGCTCCGTTTTCGATGGTGTCGCAACTCGAGTTCATTTGAGGACTTTTGTGAACCGCCGAGGGTGGCAATTCCGCAATTAAGTCCATCGTTTTGGGGGTTGTACCGTATGTAGTGGTTTTAGTAGATGGTACTGGTGGTGGTGGTACATTACCGTTGCTGTCAATGGGGGCGCCATTTTTAACGGGGACTTCGAAATACATCGGGAACATCGGGCTAGGCGGTTCGATGTACTCAACCTCATTTTCTGAATGGATATAGGTTAAGGTTGCACGCGTAAGTATGGTCATATGTTCCATAAGTTTGTCACTAGTTACTGAGAGCTTGTCATGAAGGGGGGGCTTTGTTCCAATTGAATGGTACTGAGAGGGGGAGGAGCTACGGGGACGTGACGTCAATATTGGTAGTCTAAATTGTTTGACCCTGAACTGATGACGTAAACATTGGTAGACTAAATTGTAAGGCCTGAACTGATGACGTCAAAATTGGTTGACTAAATTGTAAGGCCTGAACTGATGACGTCAACATTGGTAGCCTTAGCTGATGACGTCAACATTGGTAGTCTAAATTGTAAGGCCTAAGCTGATGACGTAAATATTGGTAGACTAATTTTATGGCCTGAACTGATGACGTAAATATTGGTAGACTAAATTGCATTGCCTGATCAAATGACCTCACTATTTGTAGCCTTAGCTGATGACGTCAACATTGGTAGTCTAAATTGTAAGGCCTCAGCTGATGACGTCAATATTGGTACTAGTCTAAATTGTAAGGCCTAAGCTGATGACGTCAATATTGGTACTAGTCTAAATTGTAAGGCCTAAGCTGATGACGTCAATATTGGTACTAGTCTAAATTGTATGGCCTGAGCTGATGACCTTCAATATGGTCGCCAAAACCGAGGTAAAAAATAGGATCGTGTGACGTCACGAGAAAATTCGTAGTAGCAGACTACAGCTTCCTTACAGCACTTACCTATCATTTTATTCAAATCGGCGGTATTATTTTGAGTGTTGGTGGTGGTGGTCGGGGGTGGCGGCACTCCGGCTTCGAAGGAATTAACCAATGACGAGGGTAAAGACGAAGTGACAACATCCGTGTCCGAAAACAGTGACTGCGATAGAAAACCAGAATCAGCCAAACTCAAACTCCCATCCGAGGTTGAGCAGTGCATGATGGGAACGTTATGTTCATTTACATGTTGCGACGACGATCTCTGATGCAAATAAAACGACTGTACCGGACAATCGGCGCTGGAATGGACAACGGCCGAGCCGGCATTTCCGGAAATACATTGTTGAATCTCCCTCGTGGTATTCAACATCATCTCCTTGTAATTAACCACCCCAACTTGACTAGATTTTTTATTCCAATCGGAAGTTACTTCCTCTTCCTCTTCAACTTCCTCCTGGTTGGGTTCATCCACTACTTCCGGTTCCTCATCGTCTAAGACCTTCTCGAGCGCTAGAGGACACTGCAGATCAAAGGTGCTACTTCGCACCAAGCTACTTGTACTCAAAGGACTCGGTGTCTCATCGGGTTTATCCAATTCGCTAAGGGCGGGTGACAATATACTCTGCGCAGGCGCATGCGCGGACTGCTTCGCGTTCATATTTTCGGTATTGTTAATCTTCTCAGTTTCGTACACGTTATAAATCTCCAATTGATTCGGTATTCGTTTTTTATTCAATTCCAAGGAATCCGAACTTTCCTCGCCTTTTGGCGAATATTCGGCTTTGTCTAACGAGTTAAGAGGCGAGCAATTACTGGGCGGCGGTGGCTCCTCGTTTATTACGCATGCGCTACTCTCATTCGTTTCGATCTTATTATCATTTCGTGTCTCTCGGCAGCAATGTCTGGCCAAATTCTTTTCATTTAATTCTAGCGTCTGTCCAACTAAATTAGATTCGGGACTTTCGACATTAAGGGCCGTTTCGGGGGCGACAGGGACGACGGGGGCAACGACTTGATCGCGGCGATTTTCGTTAATCGTTTTGAATAGTCTAACAGCGTCGCATTCATGTTTTCTTATATCATCGTCGGTATAGACCTTTCTAATGGATAAAACATGATCGTAAATCGTGATTAGGCTTAACTTTCACCAAGGGTTAGGGTTAGAAGAACCTAAGCCAAAAACCCGACATGACCCTTAATCTAAGCCAAAAACCCGACATGACCCTTAATCTAAGCCAAAAACCCGACATGACCCTTAACCTAGTCCAAAAACCCGACATAACCCTTAACCTAGTCCAAAAACCCGACATAACCCTTAACCTAGTCCAAAAACCCGACATAACCCTTAACCTAGTCCAAAAACCCGACATGACCCTTAACCTAGTCCAAAAACCGGACATAACCCTTAACCTAGTCCAAAAACCGGACATAACCCTTAACCTAGTCCAAAAACCCGACATGACCCTTAACCTAGTCCAAAAACCCGACATAACCCTTAACCTAGTCCAAAAACCGGACATAACCCTTAACCCAATCCAAAAACTCGACATAACCCTTAACCCAAGCCAAAACCCCGACATGACCCTTAACCCAAGCCAAAACCCCGACATGACCCTTAACCTAGTCCAAAAACCCGACATAACCCTTAACCTAAGCCAAAAACCCGACATGACCCTTAACCCAAGCCAAAAACCCGACACAACCCTCAACCTAAGCAAAAATATTAACATACCTGAGAAATTTTTCCAACTCGTCCTTTTCCAATGGTGACAAGTAAATGGTCGTGGCGGTCGTGTCTTCTCGACTGATCGCGTTTGTCTTCAACAGTTCCTGGTAGAAATTAGGAACTCGCACTTTTAGGATTCCTGAATGGCAAGTTGTGACTAGAGGGGATTTGTTTTCGACGCCCGTTTCGCAATCGCAACTTGGAGGACTAGATACTTCGCTCACGTGCTCGATGCGCAAATCAGAAAATTTTGCATCTTGCAACGCGCTGTGTCAAATATTCAGCAAAAGAGAAATTTAGGCCTAGAAGCTCAATTACGATCTTAAGAAGCAATTTAACTTGGTCATTAGCATGCTTTTAATTAACGGGGTGGTAATTATAGGACCGAAGTTAATGAATGGGATGGTTCTATGGGAAACCAGTTACCCACCCTTTCTGGGAACACGCTGTTCAAAGTGGTACTGAAAGGGGGAGGAGCTACGGGAACGTGACGTCAATATTGGTATAGCCTAAATTGTAGGGTCTGAGCAGCTGCATGACGACTTATGACAATATGGTCGCCAAAACCGAGGTAAGAGATAAGAGGGGTGTGACGTCACGAGAAAGTTCGTGGTAGCAGGCACATTAGGAATAAATATTCCGAATATCTGAGCCTTCAGTCAGCCTGAATGTATGAGGGGTTGGTTATAGTGCAGTGGATGGGCTGGCTCTTACTTAAGCATATGTTTCTGAAGCTGCTTTTGAAGTCGTGATCGTAGTTTTTCCTTTTCTTTGGCACATTTTACTTGAAAAGCGGCACTAGGTTGCGAAGCCTTGCTTATTGTTGAACGTCCACTTGCCATTGGTGCATTGTAAAGCCCAGCAATCGAGAGCCAAGATTGGCGGGCTATCTCAGCTAATATACACACACTGCGACTGCGACTGCGTCAACGCTACTGATATCTAGGTCCAAAAGTCAACAACCGTCACCGAAGATTCTAGCATGCTTGTTGACCAATCGGGGACAGGGTCAATTTCTTTAAAAGATACCAAGCGGAAGTAAGGGGTCAGTTGTTTGGGAAAATTAAAAGCAATCATTGAAAATCCCTGACTTTTAAAAGCAGCTTATCCCTGACCACATTTTGACACCAATTTATCCCTGGGACCATTTTAAGTAAGTGTCCAGAAATAATTGCGTTCACGTAATCAAATTTTGTTCGGCACAAGTTTTATTTGTAAAATCAATAGTTGTCGTTTAATTTAATTATGAAACTTTAAAGCAAAATTAAACCCGTTCTTTAAAGTTCTACCATGGATAAAGAATGCGCTTGAGCTTGTAATTTGTTTTCACGCTATAGGATAGGCAACTCCCTATCTCGAACGACAGCTTATTCTCTATATACTCTGTTACAACATCGGTTGTCAGCACGCGCAAACCTAGGTCTCTATGTAACGTAGCTTTGTACGTGCTGACAAGAGACGAAAAACTTCAGGATCTTCAGGATTTAAAATATCCGCGAGTTTTTTTAGCTCGAGTGCATGCACGGACCTCTAGGCCTTAGTTTCAAATACGTGTGAAATTGCCTACAAACTACTGCACGTATTTGAAACTAAGGCCTAGAGGTCCGTGCATGCACTCGAGCTTAAAAAAACTCGCGAATATTTTAAATCCTGAAGATCCTGAAGTTTTTTGTCAGTTGTCAGCTCGCACAAGGCTTAAGTTACATAGAGACCTAGCTTTGCGCATGCTGACAACTTATGTGGTAACAGAGTATATAGAGAATAAGCTGTCGTTCGAGATAGGGAGTTGCCTATCCTATAGCGTGAAAACTAATTTCCTCACGCGCATTCTTTATCCATGGTTCTACCATAAGAAAAAAGGGCTTATGGTTCTACAACATAGTTTTCAGACAAGGAGTATTTACACCAATAGAGGCCTGGCTACTTGGAAAACAACGTGCAGTGGTACCACGTATTCTCGCCTACTTGTGTAAATGGTATCAGTCCTCATAGTCTGAATAACTTCCCCTATAGAATAATATAATAGAACCTCTTTAAAAGAACTTTCAAGGTCTCTCTAAAAATAGCAACAATGTGCGACCGAAATATATCAAATTGACAGCTAGGACCCACCCCCTAGATAAGGTAGTAACAAACCTTAACCAACAACACCGAAACAACTCTTACTAGAACCAAAAGTTTATAGATAAAAACGAAAAGTGTACTTCATTGAAAGTTTCTCGTGCCGTGTAATATTGGAAACCCCCTTGACCTATACTTCTTGCATTGGTATAGTGTCCACCCGCGTAGCACAAAGAATATACGCGAATAGGTTCAATATAGCAGCTGATTTTTAGTACCAAGAATTAACGTTTGGATGGCTACAATAGAGTACTATTTACAATGAACCTTTGACCTCAAACAACCTCTTTTCTAATTGGCTGGTTCGTATAGAGGTTAAGAGAAGGGTTGTTAATCGCTTGTTATTTTACATGGCATCAGTCAAAGGCTGGGAACCATGTATGAAGTATACTTTTTGGGTTTTATCTATGAACCTTTGCTAGAACCCGTCGAAACCACATTCTCTATGGTGGTTTCACCCCCCAGTTAAGTACCCCAAGATAACGCGTTACCCCCGTCCCCTCGGCCAAATGACGACACTTGGGGCAATCCAGGAGGAGATTCTTGGAAATTTGAACCCCCTTAACCCCCATTATCTCCTGACCAAAAGTAAGAACTCCTTCTATTCCCCCAAACCTGAGATTGTCATCGCAGGCAAAGTTCCCAAGTGCGCGAAAGTTTATTTCTTCGAAGTTTTCTGTTATTTTAATTAACAGATAAAGGTGTGTTGAGTGTGTTTTAATTTTAAATCAAATGTCAGGCCCCGTGGCGCCAATAACCCTAACCCGCCGGTTAATCTCGTACGCACCAATTTTACGGTTTACCCTTGCCGAAACCCCGAAAGCAGAAACCAGTAAGAACTGGTTAAAACTAGCCTAAGCCTTTGCTAAGCTTAAGGGACCCACCCCACCATCACCCCTCGACTATTGGAGTAAGTTGCGCAACTAGTGGCAACAATTTTAACAACAACCGAACCGAGACTTGCTTAAATTAAAGGTAAAAACAATTTAAATTTTTTTGAATAAAATATTTTATTTAAGTCGTAAGTAACCGTTACCAGGCTGAAAAATAAGGCCATAACCCTGCCTGGACAAATGTCCACTTTAAAAAATAGGGCTGTAACAGTTTGAAAATTAAATGCTTGTGGGTCTACTCTACTAGCCACTAAATTAATTAAAAATGTTGGCAACTATTTTAAGTGGCCAATGTCCAGTTTTTTATTAATTAAAATTGATTGGTCTTTACTGGCCACGTGTCCAGTTTAAAAATAAATCTTTATTTCTTAGCCTGGTCCCAACATATTGATAACGTTTAAATTTAATTATTTTAGTTTGAACTTAATGCATGAACCGTCTATAAACCCCCAATGTAAAACAAATCTATACACCATTCCATAAGTCATTCGCGGAGAAACAAACACACAGGCGGTGTTTGCTTCTCTTTTGGAATTAATGCGATAATCTATTAGCACAATCTCTATAAACCCCTGATGTAAAACAGATCAATAGACCATTCCATAAATCATTTGCAGAGAAACAAACACAGGCGGCGTTTGCTTCTCTTTTGGAATTAATGCGATGGTCTATTATCCAATATGCGCATGATCTCTAAACCCCTAATGTAAAAATTAGATTTATTGGCTACAATTTGATAAATATACCATTTGTCAAACATGGTCACGTTTACTTTGAAATTTTATGAACCCTACCTCTCAGGCCATCACTAACTGTACCTTGCATTATTTATTTCACGTGTAGTAGCATAAGTTTATTATAAACTTATGGTAGTAGGCCTACCATTCATGTCAAACTCTTCATAGTTAGCAATGAATATATGGCCATTGCACCCCTTTCACCAAAATACTGGCCTTAATAATAGTATGTACATTCAGACCTTCCTAACGCCCACCATAATCCCAATATCTGCAAGCTGGTAGAGTTTAAATTAACGCGTGGCAAAAAGTATGGCTGGCATAAGCTGTGAAAGAAGCTTTGTAAATGTGTCACTGGGCTTTAGAAATATATCTAAAGAACGCTTAACTGTGCCTCTTAGAAATTATATCACGTTATTAAGCGTAGGAAGCGAGTGTTTTTATCCTGGCTTGGTGCCAGTTTCACCAATTAATCTCATTGAGAAGCGTAATTTAGTTTTTAAATATAAACTACATGACTCGAGTTATAAATAGGCGATATTTAATACCAAGCGTCCTATTAAACGTACAAAACTTGCCTTAAATATCTATTTAATTAACTTCCAATATCACCAAAATGGTCTTAGAATAACGGGTGCTTAAATTTGCTTAATCAAATCAAAACATCTTAAGCCTTGGTCTTTCAAATTTGACATTAGTAATACTGGGACAATTATAATGTACACAAACATAAATATGAACTAAAACGAGATTAGCCTCAGATAAAACACAGTTTCGTACGATGAAATTTCAACATTTAATTAACATTTAGATTTAATTAATAAAAATAAGCGCAAAAACTTACCTTCACGCGTGAAATCGGCTGAAGAAATCAAAACATGAATCGGAGCCTAGAGCAATCTTGAACTCCGGTTAGGGGTCTGTGAAATGCGGGAAAAATCGATGTAGTCCGTCTTTGAGGACCTCCAATGTCGTCTTAAGAGTGGCGCACTCCTGTACAGGACCGGAAATGAGAAAAAGTTCTTATTGGAGTGCTGCTGCAAGTGCAAGCCAAGCTTCTGGAACTGGTAGGCTGGGTGACAAGATTTGAGGAAATGCAACACATGTTCTTTGTTACTATCCCCAAGGCGACGACTGCCCTGTGTCCGGAGGTGACTTGACCCCACCATCCCTTCCATCACCTCCCAAGTAAACCTCAATTCTTTCCCCTGCTTAAAGAGGCTTCGCATAAAATACACTGCAAGTTGCAACTTGCAACCATACAACTGACATAACCAATAATTAAGGCAAGCCCGCGTAATCTTTCCTACTTCTCTCATACAGACTTAACCAGTCTGGGAAATAGTACACTTCCTCTGGTCCAAAACCAGTTTATTAATTTCTTGGACTAGTTTTTAAATTCATGAAGTGGGGCAAAGCCTGGGACCAGTCCGGAGACCAGTATATTATTTCGGACCCTAGGGGGGGGGGTCAATGGTCCCAAGGACTACTTTAAAAATATCCTTATTTCCCAGACTGATACAGATTACAGACTTAAATTATTCAAAAATGAAAACAATAGCCTCCAATGTCGTCTGCTACTTTAATTCTGACGAGTGACGATATTATTTTGTGACGTTCACAACTGGGAATATAAACTTTGATGAAAATTTTAATTATAGAATTAATTCTACACGAACAGTTAATGAATTAAGTCAAATTTAAACCTGGAGTCGTTTGTATAGCATTTGCACAATGTTCGCGCGAACCAAATCGCGCTTATTCCCCGAGGAAGTGGAAGTCAAGATTAAACAAATTATTTCTAAAACTGAATCGAGTACAAAAGTTACGAAAGACGCTAAAAAATTAGATCAAACCGGGCCTGAACTTGTCCCGCACATTTTGAATTATTTGCATAATGAAATCAGTGATATTTATCACTTAATCGAACGTAGTACGCGCGTTACGGAAGAAACTACCATAGAAAATACGCTAACGTTAACGCTAGACCCTGACGGTCATTCGTTCAAGAAAAACGTAACTGAGAATCAAAAAGCGCATGGTCAACGCTCAAATTTCGCTGCCGGTGACGCGAAAGTCTCATCTAATAAACAGCGACGCATTAGGCCCGAGCAAATTACGTCTAAAAATAACTATCAACGTAATAAAGGTCAACAACAGTTTTCAAAGGGCAGAAACGATCAAGCTCAAGGCGCGTTTCAAACTCAATTACCGCCAGATCTTTTCGACGAAAGCGCGTTTCCGTCATTGGGATCAGCCGTGGTCGTGGTTCCCGAAGTGAAGAAACGCGTGAAACCAAATTCAATGTCGAAATGCGCGCCCCCACATCCCGGATTTACGCTTCAGAACGCTCTGAATGTCGAAATTTCGCCAACCAGGTCGAATAACGCGGCATTCACCTCCGCTCCCATCAAAGAAAAAGATTTCTCCCAGGGAAGTTTTAAGGAAGAACGCGAACAACTCAAAGGTAATACTTGCGCCTAATTAATTTATAATGGGTGATAATTAATGTAGGCAAAGCGGTAGTCGTAGAGTGGGAAATGGGTGTAAATTGACACTAGAAAACGTCAACCCGCTCCCTTTTTAGCCAAATGACGTCTTCCATCATTAGTTATCCGCGCCATTTTGGGGGAAAGGGAGGAGCTATTCTTAAAACGCGTCTCTATAGGTTAGTGAGATAATCAGGGCCAAGTTTTCATTGGTTCTTGCCATTTTGGGAAAAAGGGGAGGAGCTATTCTTAAAACGCGTCTCTATAGGTTTGTGAGATAATCAGGGCCAAGTTTTCATTGGTTCTCGCCATTTTGGGGAAAAGGGGAGGAGCTATTCTTAAAACGCGTCTCTATAGGTTAGTGAGATTAAAAATGCCAAGTTTTCATTGGTTGTTCTCGCCATTTTGGGGAAAAGGGGAGGAGCTATTCTTAAAACGCGTCTCTATAGGTTAGTGAGATTAAAAATGCCAAGTTTTCATTGGTTGTTCTCGCCATTTTGGGGAAAAGGGGGAGGAGCCATTCTTAAAAATTGCCCCAATTAGCTCTTGAGATAAGAAAGGCTAACTTAAAATTCGTTTTTCTCCGCCATTTTGAGGGAAAGGGTAGAAGCCATTCTTAATAGGTATCTCCATAGGTTCGTGAGAGAAGCGATTAAGGCCAAGTTTAAATTAATTACTCTCCGCCATTTTGAATGAAAGAAGATTCATTCTTAAAACGCATCTCTAAAAGCAGGGCCAAGTATTAATTGGGTGTTGTCCTTCGCCATTTTGAGGGAAAGGGGGAGAAGCCATTCGTATGAAACAAATAGATAAAAAGAATACAATTTATTTTAAAGCTCTCCAAGAAGAATCTAAGTTGAATAACAACAAAAAAGCCACGCCCATTCAAACTTCCCCCGTAAAATCGTCATCGGAATCTTCTAATTCGTCATTCGTAATTCCCGATCGCGATAAAGTGACGGAAACTGAAAAATTAAACGTTTTAATCCACGCCTACGTAAACTGCATTAACGCAAATTACGTCCCGAATATCGCGACGGAATTCTACTTCCTGTGCCAATTATTAACATTTAAATTTCCGGCTACCAGTAGCAATACAACCGAAATCGCGACGGAAATGACCCTTTTTAATTCCGTTCACAATTGCGTCTATTTTTCCGTAACGGTTTTAGAATCGTGTCCCCAATTACTACAATTACTTAAACCGAGCGGTCTGCGCATGCTCCTGGATATGACGCATTTAGGGCGATTTTCCGCGCGTTTTATCGACTTACTAAAAGGGTTAGTTGTCGAAAAATCAAAAACCGCTTCGTCTAACCCTTTTAATAACGCGGAAACGGTAGAGGACGCGGCGTATCGCGAAGAAATCGATTCTCGCGATAACTTCGCGTCGGAAAAATCGTTCGCCGCGTATCGCCGGCAACGTGACGCGTTTAAAAAGATACTAAAAGACTGGGAAGATCATAGCCATCAACCTGATTGGCTTTACGCGTCAAGTTTTAAAAACGAAGTCCGCAATATTTGCGTCGATAACGCGTTTCACATGGCGAAATTATTCCTAAGCGAATTAGAGGCGCGTTGTATGTTAGACGAAATAGCAGACGACGTAGAAGACGAACTTTTAAGTAAATTCGAAGGTGCCAAATTACGCAAATTACAAAAACGTATGAAGTCATCGTTAACCGCTTACGAAGACCCTAACGCGAATATCGTTTTTCATTATTTCGAGGCGTTTTTCCGCGACTTTTTACAGTGCAATAATTCCGTTTCGTTATACCGACATCTTCTTGATATGCTGTACACTAAAGTAACGGAATTAAACGATTTTACCGCCGCGTCAAACTTCGCGGAATCCGCCACGGATAATTCCGCTTTTAAAAAGGATAAACTTTTCCAACGTATAAAAGAACTTCGTCTCTACGCGAAATTTTTAGGCTTTCTTTATTTTCTGCCTTACCAAACTCACGACGAAATTCCGCCTTCGAATATCGCGCATGAGTTGAAAACAATCCGTAAAGACGAACGTTACGTCGCGACCATACGTAAGATATTATTGAACGCGACGGAAAATAAACAGTTAACGCTGGTAATCCCGTGGATTGTCGAGTATTTAAGTAACATGGATAAATTAGCACCGTTATTACGTCAGTACCAAGAAATATTCCAGGATTTGGTTCAAATTTACCGTTACGTTTTACCGCAAATTAAAAACGCGCACGCGGCGTTATTGCTAAAAATCAATTTAGGACGTCTTTTTGGTAATTTTTCGCAACGCGTTTTTTTTACCGATTTTCCGCCAGCGAATTACGCGAACCTTGGCGAGCATGAGCGAAATAAAAAGTTAGGTTTAGACGATTCGTCATTGGTAGACGAAAAACTGATGCATTTATGCTGCCCTAATATCGCGTCGTCGGAAAATTTGTTACGGAACTACTTTCAAGGTAAGGTGAAAGAACCGCGGAAGATTAAACCATACGCTGTTGAGGATAAAATCCCTAATTTTGGGTTTGCCATGGAAATAAGTCACTTGCAACGGCAATTAGAAGCAAATTTCTTTCATTTAAATCCGACTTTGAAAGAAGTCGTGGAATTCGCGACGGAAAGAGCGACGGCAAAAGTTAAAGAATCGTTTCTAATTTTATATTTGCCGAAAATAAAAGACTCCGTATTGTTAAAAGTTGATTATAAAAATATTGGCTGTGGTAAGGCGCATGCGCAGAAGGAAATAACGAATGCCGTTGGGGTATTTCATACGGAAATATGGGATAAAACTCCGGAGTACGTTAAGAACCAATGTGATGACGTATGCTTGCAACTAATCACCGTCGCGACT
Source organism: Phalangium opilio (assembly GCA_019434445.1). Taxonomy (NCBI): domain Eukaryota; kingdom Metazoa; phylum Arthropoda; class Arachnida; order Opiliones; family Phalangiidae; genus Phalangium; species Phalangium opilio. The sequence continues at coordinate 528,438 of JAEQBA010002744.1, forward strand.
TCCGTTTCCACCAGTACGGCGATTGCGGAAACCGCCGCGAAAATCGCGTCCCGCGCGGCGACTTATAAAGTATTGCAATTCATTCAAACTTACACTACGAACGAAAGTTTAAGAGCGGAACTTAAAGATGGCGTCAAAGCTTACGGAAAGCAATTTAATTCGACAACCGAAAGTACAAATAATTTTACTTCCGCTTCAACTAAACCGGAAACGGAAGCGGAAATGAATTACTCGATAATAAAAATTTTAGAAAATTTACGCGAATTTTCTAGCAATTTATTAAATAGAGAAATTCCGTGTCAAAATTGCGACGATATTTTAAACGCAATTGCGTATTGCAAAATAACGAATCACGACGATTATTTAACAAAATCTCTTAAGTTTATGGTCGCTGATTGGTTCGTTACTTTAATCGTTTTTAAACCGGATGACGTCACGTCCAATTTTTACGCGAAGTTTTTTAATTTTTACGAACAGTTCGATGCAAAACCGGCAAATTTGATTAACTTAATTTGCGGCCGCAATTTGGAGTTATTAAAGAAAAGTCCGGGTAAAGTGGCAAGTTGGCGCAAAATGGAATTTGCCGTTATGTATTTGTTGCAAAAAGGATGGTTAAGTCGGAAGGAATTAGAGGCGCAATGCGTTGCCGTTTTGAAAATTAAATTTCCTCAAAATTTACTGACGTATTTCGCGAATTTTTTAAGTAACGTCGTTGAAAATGAAAAACGGTCCGGGAAATTTTGCGATAATGATTTTTTAGAAATTTTGGATTGGCTCGCCTGGTTTTGCCAGGAACCGGAAGTTTAACGAAATTATACTTAATTAATTGAAATTAACCATTTTCAATTATAAGTTAATTTTACTGATTAACGATTGTTAATTACGCGCAAAAAGGTTAATTGTACCGATTAACGATTGTTAATTAGGCACATAAAGGTTAATTGTACTGATTAACGATTGTTAATTACGCGAAAAAGCGTTAATTTTTACTGATTAACGATCGTTAATTACGTGTAAAAACGTTAATTGTAGTAATTAACGATCGTTAATTACGCCCAAAAACGTTAATTGTAGTAATTTACGATCGTTAATTACGTGCAAAAAAGTTAATTGTAGTAATTAACGATCGTTAATTACGTGCAAAAAAGTTAATTGTAGTAATTAACGATTGTTAATTACGTGCAATTTAATTGTACTAATTAGTTAACGGTTGTTAATTACGCGCAATTTCATTGTACTAATTAGTTAACGGAGGTTATTTTAAAGGAAAAATGAAACTTTTAATCTGAAAAAGCGATGAAAATATTTTAGTTTAAGTATAACACTCAAAAATACTTACAAATTAAATTAAAAGTATTAAGTTCCTAATTAATACTGTTTTTAATAATCCTTTTGTCTTCTATTGTACGATTTCCTATGAATGAATGAAAGAATAAAACATTATTATTAAAAATCAAATTGCTTCAACCTCGTTTTAAAATATTTTTAATATTGTACTTATAACAGAAAGAATTACTCTCTAATACACAAATGAAAACTCGAATCAATTAAAAATTACAGTCATTAACACATTTAAAAGGCTTTGGGATGTAGAAATTCTACATTAGAAATAAGGCTTACATTCCCAAAAAACCTTAAAAACTGAACATAAACGTACTAGACTTCCGCACGTACTTAAGCACATTCGTTAAATTTTGTGTGACGTCACTAACATGATTTTTACACGCGATTCTGCAGAATCAAAAACATAGTAATACACAAAAAACCGGCGTGTTATTTTAACATCGAAATGTTTGTTTTATTTTTAATTGTTTTATCATTCGTATCCTTAGAAATTCTTTTAATGTTTTTTGGTTCAACGTAGCAAAGTAAAAATACTGAGCTTTATTTTTTTGGTAAAATTTATACCTACTTTTTCGTCTATTTTCCCGCGTTAATCATCCAACTTCAAGATATCTTGGCGTTTTGCAACTTTTTGCTAAAAACTTTTACATAGTATTTACAGATATATATCGTACGTTTGTTTATTTATTTATTTGTTTACTACCTGCGATTATTTGAAAAGAAATCAGATTTATTTATTCTTAGAAAGGTTTAGAAATTGTCCTTAAAAACGTATGGAATGGAAATTAGGCCTACGCAGGGGATAATAGAAGAGGGATGAGACACTGTATCGGATAATAGAAGAGGGATGAGACGCTGTATGGGATAATAGAAGAGGGATGAGACGCTGTATGGGATAATAGAAGAGGGATGAGACGCTGTATCGGATAATAGAAGAGGGATGAGACACTGTATCCTCTTAATACTTTAGTTATGTAGTATTTCTACCAGCCAAGTTCGCACACGTTTTTATGGAAAATTTCCAAACCTCTCTATTAATTTTAATTATTAATGATAATATATTCGTTTTAATTCAATCAACTCGCGATTCAAGGTTTTCTAAACAGTAAATGCTAAAGTTGCTCATATCACAGTGTTCGTTTATTTATTTATTTACGTATTAATTATTTTAATTATTAAAGTAGTACCTTAAATGGTTCAAGAACCTTTTTTTTAATTTACCGAATTCTAAAAAAAAATTTTAGATCCAGTAATATTTTTGAATTAATAATTTCTGTTCGTTTTTATTTGTTATAGGCCTACATTGAACACCTGAAAGCGAAGCCTTTTAAAAATAAGCCTATTACAGTAAACTTGCCTGTTCCTAAACACAATATCTTTAACGAGAGAGAGAACTTAACTGAACTGAGACTACGGTGAGACCCTGTGTGCTGTATGTATCTAACATAATTATGAGATATAAAATTATGGCTGGTTCTACGTTTAAATACGCAATAATCTACTTATGTCATGGTGTGTTCGTGCAAAGCCCACTTGATCACGAAAGTTGCGTGATCGAGTGGGCTGTGGTTTGTGAATCTATTTTATTATGGTAAATGGCGCTACGTTTAAGGCGTCGTCTGCTAGTCACAAATTTAACATTAAACCAATTATTCAAACTATTTATGTCATGGTGTGTTCGTGCAAAGCCCACTCGATCACGAAAATTGCAACTTGCGTGATCGAGTGGGCTGTGGTTTGTGAATCTATTTTATTATGGTAAAAAGCGCTACGTTTAAGGCGTCGTCTGCTAGTCATAAATTTAACATTAAACCAATTATTTAAGCTATTTATGTCATGGTGTGTTTGTGAAGATTGAATATAAGATATGTTCCATAAGTATTACACCAGTGTAATGCAAGAGACTTAACTGATCTGAGCTAGGCCTAATTCAAGAACGACAAGCGACTCGAGAATTGCATGACATTACTAAGCCTTTGATAGCAGCACCTCACCGGGCGTCTCTCGCTTTACCTCGAATCTATGACCTACCTCATTCACTTTATGACAAGCTCCAGTTTCTAAGTTACCAGTGAAAAACTTATGCGAGAACATATCTTATGAACTTATGGTCATGGTGTATTTGTCTACGATAAGTTTACTGTAACTGGCATCAATTAAGCTCATTTTAAAAACAAGTTAGCGTAAAAACTTATATAAAGAGCTCCAAAATACAAAAATAAGTCACGTGATTCATGACAAGTCCTAATAACTATATTTGTCATTACATTTAAGTGTTTAATTGGCTTGAAAAACTAACTTTAACTAATTTTTGACGAAACCACAATAAATTTCCAACTGATAATCGCGTAAGACTCCAACTTAAGCCTTTGCCCTAATTACCGTTAAAATTAATTCAAATTAAGCTTCATTTATTTAAAACCAATGCCGTTTCTCTCATTTTTACAAATTAATCAATTAAGTGCAAAATAATCATAATTAACTCGAGTAAATTAAAATTTGAATAAAAAAATTATTTGCACTTTTATTAAAATATCGTTATGTCAATTGCGCGTACGTGTTTGTGTTTGTGTATCATAGGCGTGAAAATTAAAAATATTAACATTTAAGCTGTGTTCAAAGTTTAACACGTGTTAAAAATAATGTGATTTATGTTATTTTTTTTTTTGGATCTAAGCTGCCTTAGATTTTAAGTTTTAACGTGGTTTTTTTTGTATTGGGCTTTGAATGTGGGTCTTTTTTATCATTGTGAGCTTCAAAATGAGACCAATAACGCCCAAATCGGACCATATTATGATCAGTTTTACGTTAATATTTGGTTTAATTAGGTTTAATGTCTTAGTAATTGGCCGATTTTGTAGCTGTTAATGTGATAAGACAGATCTCACCAAGGTCTATAAATTGAGATCAATTTGGGCTAAATCGGACCAAAAATAAGAAAGTTGTACATAATTTACATATAGAATGACGTCACCCGTCATATATTTTAAAAATATTTCACATCTTTCCTATTTCTTGACCGATTTTGAAGTTCTTTACGTCATAAGATAGATCTCACCAAGGCCTATAAATTGAGACCAATTTGGTCAAAATTGGACCAAAAATAAGAAAGTTATACATAAATTACAAATAACATGACGTCACCCGTCATATATTTTAAAAACTTTTCACATCTTTCTTATTTATTGACCAATTTCAAAGTTTTTTACGTCATGAGATATATCTCACCAAGGCCTATAATTTGAGACCATTTAGGTCAAAATCGGACCAAAAATAAGAAAGTTATACATAATTTACAAATAACATGACGTCACCCGTCATATATTTTAAAAATATTTTATATCTTTCTTATTTCTTGACCGATTTTGACGTTTTTTACATCATAAGATAGATCTCAAAGAGCCCTACAAATCGAGGTCAATTTGGTCAAAATCGGACCAAATATAAGAAAGTTATACTTAATTTACAAATAACATGACGTCACCCGTCATATATTTTAAAAATATTTTTTATCTTTCTTATTTCTTGACCGATTTTGAAGTTTCTTACGTCATAAGATAGATCTCAAAGAGCCCTACAAATTGAGGCCAATTTGGTCAAAATCGGAAAGTTATAAATAATTTAAATAAAGCATGACGTCACCGTTAAAAATTTTAATTTACAAACCAACTTTAAGGTTGACTCCTTAATTACAGAAACGAGTAATTATTATTAAAGCCCTCATGTGGTAATGGTTAAAAATTTCATACATCAGAACTTAAATAAAAACTCTGCCAATAAAAAATTTTAACCATGACGTCATGAAAATGAATAAACAATGATAACTTCCTTATTTACCAACCGATTTTGGCGATCTCGGTCTCATTTTGTAGCTCTGAACGCCCTCTACCCGAATCCACCCACAAACCCTTAATGACAAACGAACCTCCTAATTAAGTTTTTGTTTCGACATAAATGCAAATTAAGCACCGCCCATTTTTCGTTCTTACTAATTTTTTTTTTGGTTAATTAATACTAAATTTCTTCCTTTTGTAGATCTATTAACGCGTCATTAACGTTTTATCTAATTAAAAAGAACAAATAAATAGTTTGTTACTAACATCGACCCCTGAGACAAAATGGGGCGTGTGTTATGATCCCCGATAGACGCGAGCGCGAGTATAGTTCAAAACAGTTCATATTTCTTGATAAAGGTCCAAAAATACTGATTACAGCGCCACCACGCGATTATGTTGACTTTTTATATTTTTTTTGTCTTTTATAGTTTTTTTTAAATGTCTATTTATAGTAACAGTCTTAATTGTTTTTAGTTAACGCGGGTTTTTTTTTTCATTTATTTATTTGCACGAGATGAAAAATTATTTTTAAGTTTTTCACTCAAATGACATTAAGTTTTTAGGAAGCTGAAATAAACATTAGAAAGGGAATATTTCAGATTCATTTTCAGGAATTTGCCACTTCCCGTGAATTTTAAGGCCCATTTTCATAAATTCCCGACTTCCCATGACTTTTAAGGCCTAATTCAAAATTACCGGACTTCCCGTGACATTTAAGGCCCATTTTCGAAAACATCTCCGATTTCCCGTGACATTTAAGGCCCATTTTCGAAAACATCTCCGATTTCCCGTGACATTTAAGGCCCATTTTCGAAAACATCCCCGATTTCCCATGACATTTAAGGCCCATATTCAAAAATCCCCCGACTTCCCGTGACATTTAAGGCCTATTTTCAAAATCCCCCAACTTCCAGTGACATTTAAGGCCCATTTAAAAAAATCCCCCAACTTCCAGTGACATTTAAGGCCCATTTAAAAAAATCCCCCAACTTCCAGTGACATTTAAGGCCCATTTAAAAAAATCCCCCAACTTCCAGTGACATTTAAGGCCCATTTAAAAAAATCCCCCAACTTCCAGTGACATTTAAGGCCCATTTAAAAAAATCCCCCAACTTCCAGTGACATTTAAGGCCAATTTTAAAAAAACCCCAACTTCCAGTGACATTTAAGTCCCATTTTCCAAAAACCCCCGACTTCCAGTGACATTTAAGGCCCATTTTCAAAAATCCCCTACTCCCCACTACATTTAAGGCCCATTTCCAAAAATCCCCTACTCCCCACTACATTTAAGGCCCATTTCCAAAAATCCCCTACTCCCCACTACATTTAAGGCCCATTTCAAAAATCCCCTACTCCCCACTACATTTAAGGCCCATTTCCAAAAATCCCCTACTCCCCACTACATTTACGGCCCATTTCCAAAAAATCCCCTACTCCCCACTACATTTAAGGCCCATTTAAAAAAAACCCGACTTCCAGTAACATTTAAGGCCCATTTCCAAAAATTCCCTACTCCCCACTACATTTAAGGCCCATTTAAAAAAAAACCCGACTTCCAGTGACATTTAAGGCCCATTTTCAAAAATTACCGACTTCCAGTGACATTTAAGGCCCATTTTCAAAAATTCCCTACACCCCACGACATTTAAGGCCCATTTTCAAAAATCGCCTACTCCCCGCTACATTTAAGGCCCATTTCCAAAAAACCCAACTTCCAGTGACATTTAAGGCCCATTTTAAGAAAACCCCTAACTTCCAGTGACATTTAAGGCCCGTTTGAAAAAAACCCAACATTCCCGACTTCCCGGTACAACACCAACAACCCGATCAACACTAAACCCCGTCATGCAAATAAAAATAGGTCAAAATAAGAAAGAGGGCCTACTTTTTCTTGTCCCGTTCTGGCTGCTTCGGCGAGTTTAGCGCACCACTCTGTGGCCTTGGCGTAGGTTCCAGCCCTGAATTTATAAACATTCCCTTTGGAGGGGTCCGTCAGTTGGAAAACGTCGGGTTGCGACGGGTCACCGGAATCCGTTTTCAAAACCATCCAACCGACAATAGAGGTCATCTTGAAAGGCGTTCTTTTGAACTGTGCCATACCCAAAGACGTTCCGTAATTAGCCTAATTAATTTGGCTTGAATCGCTAATTAATTCTTACGTCAGATCTTTCGTGACCTCTTAGGGATTTGGGTGATAATAGACTAGGGTTGTGTCCCAAAGAGCGATCCAATACCTCATCCACGAAGATACCTAAATCATTTCAAGTTAAAGATTGAAATTTTGGCCTATTTTTAAAATACCAACGTTTACCCGACGTTTTTTGGCCTATTTTTAAAGTCCCAAAGTTTTACCGACGTTTTTTTGGCCTATTTTTAAAATCCCAAAGTTTTACCGACGTTTTTTGGCCTATTTATAAAATCCCAAAGTTTTACCCGACGTTTTTTGGCCTATTTTTAAAATCCCAAAGTTTTACCCGACGTTTTTTGGCCTATTTTTAAAAAAACCCAAAGTTTTACCCAACCATTTTGGCCTATTATTCAACACCCTGACGTGTCCCTGATCTTTCAGGGCCTATATTTGAACTCCCTGACGTGTCCCTGATCTTTCAGGGCCTATCTTTGAACTCCCTGACGTGTCCCTGATCTTTCAGGGCCTATCTTTGAACTCCCTGACGTGTCCTGATCTTTCAGGGCCTATCTTTGAACTCCCTGACGTGTCCCTGATCTTTCAGGCCTATATTTGAACTCCCTGACGTGTCCCTGATCTTTCAGGGCCTATATTTGAACTCCCTGACGTGTCCCTGATCTTTCAGGGCCTATATTTGAACTCCCTGACGTGTCCCTGATCTTTCAGGGCCTATATTTGAACTCCCTGACGTGTCCCTGATCTTTCAGGGCCTATCTTTGAACTCCCTGACGTGTCCCTGATCTTTCAGGGCCTATATTTGAACTCCCTGACGTTTCCCTGATCTTTCAGGGCCTATATTTGAACTCCCTGACGTGTCCCTGATCTTTCAGGGCCTATATTTGAACTCCCTGACGTTTCCCTGATCTTTCAGGGCCTATATTTGAACTCCGACGTGTCCCTGATCTTTCAGGGCCTATATTTGAACTCCCTGACGTGTCCCTGATCTTTCAGGGCCTATATTTGAACTCCCTGACCTTTCCCTGATCTTTCAGGGCCTATATTTGAACTCCCTGACGTGTCCCTGATCTTTCAGGGCCTATATTTGAACTCCCTGACGTTTCCCTGATCTTTCAGGGCCTATATTTGAACTCCGACGTGTCCCTGATCTTTCAGGGCCTATATTTGAACTCCCTGACGTGTCCCTGATCTTTCAGGGCCTATATTTGAACTCCCTGACGTTTCCCTGATCTTTCAGGGCCTATATTTGAACTCCCTGACGTGTCCCTGATCTTTCAGGGCCTATATTTGAACACCCTAAAGTTTCCCTGATCTTTCAGGGCCTATATTTGAACTCCCTGACCTTTCAGGGCCTATATTTGAACTCCCTGACCTTTCAGGGCCTATATTTGAACTCCCTGACCTTTCAGGGCCTATATTTGAACTCCCTGACGCGTCCCTGACCTTTCAGGGCCTATCCTTGAACTCCCTGAGGCCTATTTTTGAACTCCCTGACGTGTGGTCCCCCTCCCCCTTCAATCAAATACAAGTACTTAATACATAATCAAGTACTTACGGCGGGTTTCCTGCCTTCCTTGAGAACAGTCTTGCGTTTAACGCAACCTTGATTTGTGAAGGAGGCGGAATTCTCTTCGTTCAACATAAGAGGTCCGAGTGGCGAGCAGGTATTGGGCGAAGTAGGCGAGGGCAGATGAAGCTCCTCGGACCCGCTGAACAGTTCCAAGGCGTAACGGTAACAGGAATAGCAACCGTAAATTCCCCATCGATTGAGACGTCGAAAGAACAGAGCGTGATTGGTCGGAACGCAATTTAAAAAACCGTCAAATTGAAAGAGACGCCTACAAAACGGGCGACCAAAAACGGCCCAGAAAACACATTCGTACTCAAAATCAGACAACATTATAATACCACATTAACCACCATTGTTAACGTTAAAATGTAATTTAAAGTAATTAAAATGTTAATTTGAATTAAGATTAAGATGAAATTTTAAATAAGATTAAGTAGAAATTAAAATGTTGTCTGACATAACAACAAGCATTCGCATTAATCATTCAAAGCCCATAACACACAAGAGAAATAAGGATACTAGCAGCAAAGGCACCCGTCGGGACATTTTTTGTTAGTTTCACGGACGCCATTTTAAAATATGGCCGCCAATCGAAGCCCAAAAGCTATAAGGCCTGTCTGAAGTGTTTGATTTCAACAGTGTCTCACTATAATCAGGGGCCAACCTTTCTTGGTATTTAGGGTTACAGGGCACCCGGCGTTGCCCGTCGGGACGCTTTTTGTTAGTTTCCTAGACGCCATTTAAAAATATGGCCGCCAAATCAAAGCCCAAAAGCTATAAGGCCTGTCAGAAGGGTTAAATTTTAACAGTGTCTCTATAATCAGAGGCCAATCATTCTTGGTATTTAAGGTTACAGGGCACCTGGCGTTTCCTGTAGGGACGCTTTTTGTTAGTTTCCCAGACGCCATTTTGAAAATATGGCCGCCAATCAAAGACCAAAAGCTATAAGGAGTGTCTGAAGGGTTCGATTTCAACAGTGTCTCTCTATAATCATTGGCCAACCTTTCTTGGTATTTAAGGTTACAGGGCACCCGGCGTTGCCCGTCGGGACGCTATTTCTTAGTTGCCGGGCCGCCATTTTAAAATATGGCCGCCAAATCAAAGCCCAAAAGCTTAAGCCCTGTCTGAAGGGTTCGATTTTAACAGTGTCTCTCTATAATCAGAGGCCAACGGTAACCTTTCTTAGTATTTAGGGTTACAGGGCACCCGGCGTTGCCCGTCGGGACATTTTGGTTAGTTTCCCAGACGCCATTTTAAAAGATGGCCGCCAATCAAAGCCCTAAAGCTATAAGGCCTGTCTGAAGTGTTCGATTTCAACAGTGTCTCTCTATAATCAGAGGCCAACAATTCTTGGTATTTAAGGTTACAGGGCACCCGGAGTTGCCCGTCGGGACGCTTTTTCTTAGTTTCACAGCCGCCATTTTAAAATATGGCCGCCAATCAAAGCCCAAAAGCTATAAGGCCTGCCTGAAGGGTTCGATTTCAACAGTGTCTCTCTATAATCAGGGGCCAACCATTCTTGGTATTTAAGGTTACAGGGCACCCGGAGTTGCCCCTCGGGACGCTTTTTGTTAGTTTCAGGGCCGCCATTTTAAAAGATGGCCGCCAATCAAAGCCCAAAGCTAAAAGGCCTGTCTGAAGTGTTTGATTTCAACAGTGTCTCACTATAATCAGGGGCCAACCATTCTTGGTATTTAAGGCTACAGGGCACCCGGCATTGCCAGTCGGGACATTTTTATTAGTTTCCCAGACGCCATTTTAAAATATGGACGCCAATCAAAGCCCAAAGCTATAAGGCCTGTCAGAAGTGTTTGATTTCAACAGTGTCTCTCTATAATCAGGGGCCAACCATTCTTGGTATTTAAGGTTACAGGTCACCCGGCGTTGCCCGTCAGGACGCTTTTTCTTAGTTTCACAGCCGCCATTTTAAAATATGGCCGCCAATCAAAGCCCAAAAGCTATAAGGCCTGCCTGAAGGGTTCGATTTCAACAGTGTCTCTCTATAATCAGGGGCCAACCATTCTTGGTATTTAAGGTTACAGGGCACCCGGAGTTGCCCCTCGGGACGCTTTTTGTTAGTTTCAGGGCCGCCATTTTAAAAGATGGCCGCCAATCAAAGCCCAAAGCTAAAAGGCCTGTCTGAAGTGTTTGATTTCAACAGTGTCTCACTATAATCAGGGGCCAACCATTCTTGGTATTTAAGGCTACAGGGCACCCGGCATTGCCAGTCGGGACATTTTTATTAGTTTCCCAGACGCCATTTTAAAATATGGACGCCAATCAAAGCCCAAAGCTATAAGGCCTGTCAGAAGTGTTTGATTTCAACAGTGTCTCTCTATAATCAGGGGCCAACCATTCTTGGTATTTAAGGTTACAGGTCACCCGGCGTTGCCCGTCAGGACGCTTTTCGTTAGTTTCCCAGACGCCATTTTAAAATATGGCCGCCAATCAAAGCCCAAAAGCTATAAGCCCTCACTGAAGGGCTCAATTTTGACTATATTTCTTTATAATTAGAGGCCGAGCATTCTGGATATTTAGGGTTACAAGACGTACTTAACGCGCCTAAATTTAATGATATTACGTGGCCGCATATAGATGGCGCTCGCCAATTGGCCTCGCATTTTCACGTGACCCATGAACATTGCAGACTGAGCTAGCAAAGTCGGGCAATAATTTCTTGGCGCCCAAATTCAAAATTCAGACTCGGATATCGCGCTTAGATTTAAGTATTAAGACTGTGTTTAATAAAATGCAATATGGCAGAAAATTACGCAGCCGCACCTAGATGGCGTTGCCTACTGCCGTTATCCATCCCCCGCGCACGCGTATTAGGAGCTAGCAAAGTCTTACTCATTCACACAAGCATAAACTCTCAAACTTTATCGTTGCCGAGAAAATAAACATTTAATTTTAAAAATAAACCTTGCGCCTCGCTTTTTCATAAATGATAAGAAAATAGAGAATGAAAACCCGTAAAGAATGAACAGCCTTCAAAACAAAAAATAATCAGATTAAAGAAATATTTAAATTAATTAAAATTAAAATTAGAATTAAATTAAATTAAGGCAAATTGGGAGGCAAAGCAAGCGAGAGCCCTTAATTAAATTGTAGTACCCATTTTAATATTTTATTAATGAGAAAAGAACTTCGGTACTCACCAGTGTTTCAATGGAAGAAATATTTCGTCCGACCCTAAATCGAGTCCATTATTCGTTTCTGAAATACAAAAGAGAAATACTATGGTCAGTATTTTGTTAAAATCGTACAAGTTTCCAGCAAAATGGGCCTTAAAAAAAGCTAGATGACAACCCTAACTTGGAACAGTCCGCCCCAAAGTGGAACACCCTATCTTAATTTGAAACAATCCACCTTAATTTGGAACAGTCAGCACAAAAATCTACACCCCACCTAAATTTGGAACAGTCGGCCCAAAAAATGGAACACTAGCTCCCTAATTTGGAACAATCGTCTCAAAAATCTACACCCACCCTTAATTTGGAACAGTCGGCCCAAAAATGGAACACCCACCCTTAATTTGGAACAGTCGGCCCAAAAATGGAACACCCACCCTTAATTTGGAACAGTCGGCCCAAAAATGGAACACCACTCCCTATCTTGGAACAGTCGCCCCAAAAATGGAACAGGCCCTCCTTAATTTGGAACAGTCGGCCCAAAAAATGGAACACCAGCTCCCTAATTCGGGAAAGTCGGCCCAAAAATGGAACACTAGCTCCCTAATTTGGAACACTCGTCTCAAAAATGGAACACCCACCCTTAATTTGGAACAGTCGGCCCAAAAATGGAACACCCCCTCCCTAACTTGGAACAGTCGGCCCAAAAATGGAACACCCCCTCCCAAATTTGGAACACCCCTTCCCAAAAATGTTACTGACCTCCTGATGATGAGATTGAAGACTTTCTGTCAATGACTGATGAAGGCCTTGGAGGGAACGAGTCGTCTTCTAAAACACTATCGTCTAGTAAATGTCTACCTCGATAAACGCTGGAGGAGCACCTGACCCAAATTAATCGCAATTAATTTTAATAGACTTTGGATCAAGTGTTACTTATAAGGGGAACGAAGTATTGGTAATTTGAGGATGATTACATTATTCGGGATTTAGAAAAATAAGATTACTTACTGAGATGATTGTGGACATGAGGTGAATATACTGAAAAGTAAAGATACTTAAATTAGCATATAGTCCAACTCAAAGGACAGGGCTTTATTGGGTATTTGTCGGGCTATTCTCGGGATTTGTCGGGCTATTCTATTTTTTTGGATTATTACCGGTTTTTTTTTGGAATTACCGGTTTTTTTTGGAATTACCGGTTTTTTTTTGATTATTACCGGGTTTTTTTTTTGGAATTACCGGGGTTTTTTTTGGAATTACCGGTTTTTTTTGGATTATTACCGGGGTTTTTTTGGAATTACCGGTTTTTTTTTGGAATTACCGGTTTTTTTGGAATTACCGGTTTTTTTTTGGAATTACCGGTTTTTTTGGAATTACCGGTTATTTTTTTACTATTCCCGGGTTTTTTTTTTTGGAATTACCGGGGGTTTTTTTTACTATTCCGGGGGGGGGGCGTTTCACTATTCCTGGGGGTTTTTCTTTTGACTATTCCTGGGGGTTTTTTTTGGGACTATTCCCGGGGTTTTTTTTTTGGACTATTCCCGGGGGTTTTTTTTTTGGACTATTCCCGGGGTTTTTTTTTGACTATCCCCGGGGTTTTTGGACTATTCCCGGGGTTTTTTTTGGACTATTCCCGGGTTTTTTTTTGGACTATTCCCGGGGGTTTTTTTTGGACTATTCCCGGGGGTTTTTTTGGACTATTCCCGGGGTTTTTTTTGGACTATTCCCGGGGTTTTTTTGGACTATTCCCGGGGGGTTTTTTTTTGGACTATTCCCGGGGTTTTTTTTTTGGACTATTCCCGGGGGGTTTTTTTGGGACTATTCCCGGGGGGTTTTTTTGGGACTATTCCCGGGTTTTGTTGGATATTATTTGTATGAATTATAGTAATTGTCATTGAAAGGTTTCACAAATGTTTTAAAGCAACCGAACACAATTGACTTCTTTAACCCCAGTATTACCCCCATTAACCCTAATGAAATAAATGTACACTTACTTGGTGCCTAAACTCCTCGACTTCCGATGTCCAGGCACAAACTTGGGTCCAGCCGCGCCGCTTCCAGCCGGATAAGTCGTATTATGCGCGCCGTAGCTCCCACCGGCGGCGGCGGCGGCACTTTGAAGAGGTATGTTAGCGGGCAAAGTGGCGGAGGAACCGGGCGCCACGCAGGAACTAACGGACGAGCTGCTGGACGAACAACTAGAAGACTGTTGGGCGGCGGCGGCGGGAACGGACAAGAGAGCGTTGGACGAACTGTGATGATAGCAGTTTTGAAAATGCGTCGCGGCCGGGTGTGTCCCGCTGTATTGAAGACTGGTCTTCTTGTGTCGTCCTCCGCCAACCGTTTGACTGCAACCGGGACCTTGAAGTTGGATATTAGCCACAACCGATGGGTGTACCGTCGAGAGATCGTCTCTGGAGCGACCCAAGTCCGATTGAGCTGTCGGAGGCTCCAGTTTAAGTGAGCGTCTACGGGGGCAAAAATAACAAGAAGAGTTAAGTATTTTCCCCACTAAAATAAAATTTCCCCGACCTTTTTGACCGTCTTTATAATCTCCCGACCCTGTTTGACTAATTTTATAATTCCCACGACCTTTTTTGACCGTCTTCATAATCCCCGACCCTTTTTGACTGTCTTTATAATTCCCCCGTCCTTTCTTAACCCATTTTATAATCCCCCGTCCTTTCTTAACCCATTTTATAATCCCCCGTCCTTTCTTAACCCATTTTATAATCCCCCGTCCTTTCTTAACCCATTTTATAATCCCCCGTCCTTTCTTAACCCATTTTATAATCCCCCGTCCTTTCTTAACCCATTTATAATCCCCCGTCCTTTCTTAACCCATTTTATAATCCCCCGTCCTTTCTTAACCCATTTTATAATCCCCCGTCCTTTCTTAACCCATTTTATAATCCCCCGTCCTTTCTTAACCCATTTTATAATCCCCCGTCCTTTCTTAACCCATTTTATAATCCCCCGTCCTTTCTTAACCCATTTTATAATCCCCCGTCCTTTCTTAACCCATTTTATAATCCCCCGTCCTTTCTTAACCCATTTTATAATCCCCCGTCCTTTCTTAACCCATTTTATAATCCCCCGTCCTTTCTTAACCCATTTTATAATCCCCCGTCCTTTCTTAACCCATTTTATAATCCCCCGTCCTTTCTTAACCCATTTTATAATCCCCCGTCCTTTCTTAACCCATTTTATAATCCCCCGTCCTTTCTTAACCCATTTTATAATCCCCCGTCCTTTCTTAACCCATTTTATAATCCCCCGTCCTTTCTTAACCCATTTTATAATCCCCCGTCCTTTCTTAACCCATTTTATAATCCCCCGTCCTTTCTTAACCCATTTTATAATCCCCGTCCTTTCTTAACCCATTTTATAATCCCCCGTCCTTTCTTAACCCATTTTATAATCCCCCGTCCTTTCTTAACCCATTTTATAATCCCCCGTCCTTTCTTAACCCATTTTATAATCCCCCGTCCTTTCTTAACCCATTTTATAATCCCCCGTCCTTTCTTAACCCATTTTATAATCCCCCGTCCTTTCTTAACCCATTTTATAATCCCCCGTCCTTTCTTAACCCATTTTATAATCCCCCGTCCTTTCTTAACCCATTTTATAATCCCCCGTCCTTTCTTAACCCATTTTATAATCCCCCGTCCTTTCTTAACCCATTTTATAATCCCAAGTCCTTTCTTAACCCATTTTATAATCCCCCGTCCTTTCTTAACCCATTTTATAATCCCCGTCCTTTCTTAACCCATTTTATAATCCCCGTCCTTTCTTAACCCATTTTATAATCCCCCGTCCTTTCTTAACCCATTTATAATCCCAAGTCCTTTCTTAACCCATTTTATAATCCCCCGTCCTTTCTTAACCCATTTTATAATCCCCCGTCCTTTCTTAACCCATTTTATAATCCCCCGTCCTTTCTTAACCCATTTTATAATCCCCCGTCCTTTCTTAACCCATTTTATAATCCCCCGTCCTTTCTTAACCCATTTTATAATCCCCCGTCCTTTCTTAACCCATTTTATAATCCCCCGTCCTTTCTTAACCCATTTTATAATCCCCCGTCCTTTCTTAACCCATTTTATAATCCCCGTCCTTTCTTAACCCATTTTATAATCCCCCGACCCTTTTGACCCATTTTATAATTCCCCGACCCTTTTTGACCCATTTTATAATTCCCTGACCCATTTTTACCCAATAATAAAATCCCCGAGCCATTTTGACACAATAATAAAATCCCCGACCCTTTTTAGGCCTATTTCTACAATCCCGACAAATTTAGGCCTATTTCTACAACCCCGACCTAATTTGGCCTATTTATAAATTCAGAACCCAACCAAAAAACGAAGAATAAACGAGATAACTCACTTATAATTATCTTCTTCCACAAACTTCTGCAATTCCTCGATATATCTGACTGATCGCAAATAGGACTGAACATGCGGTAATACTGCAAGGGCTAAAACCACCAACCAATCAACCAAAATTATAATAATTCATTAACCAATAAGCCTAATTATAATTAGGCCTAATTACTAATTAACTAATTTAGGAACTAAGAACATACCATAGTTGGACTTTTGGAGATTCTTTATCGTTTCGAGAACATTCTTCATTTGCGTGCTACTGGAACTCTTGTCGAACTTTAGCGACAAATTAGAGGATGTGGTGGACAGTAGAGCGGACCTAATATAGGTCAGATCGGTCAAGTAAAGGCCCAAGTACGGAATACACGGCAACTTCACGTTGCTCATAAATTCCCGAAGTTTGATAAAATTATCCTTGTCCGAAAATAACTCCGCTAACTTTTCCAACGTTCCACGATCCTTTTTAGACACTTGCTGTAAACCCCAAAATTACAATTGCAATTGCTCTAACTGATATGAAATAGTATACTGATATCGTGCGTGATATAATAAGTGACGTCATTATCGGGTAATGAGGTAAGACTAAAGAAAAAGGATGGACTCTTACCGCCCATGTCTTGGCTAGCCTGAAGACGGGGACACTCTGTAAGGCGGACACGATGGCGAATTCAGAATGCAAGTTGTTTAGCTCGTGAAGTTTTTTGGCAATTTTGATAAAATGTACTAAAATATCGGCTCGACACTTTGGCGTTTGAGCATTCAGTACTTGTTGCACCGTCCAAAAACTAACCTGAATAACATGTAAACGCCATCAACGACCATGGACAATGGTAATTATAGGTAGTCGACGTCGGACAACGGTATTTATGGGTAGTCGACGTCGGACAATGGTATTTATAGGTAGTCGACGACGGACAATGGTAATTATAGGTAATCGACGACGGACAATGGTAATTATAGGTAATCGACGACGGACAATGGTAATTATAGGTAATCGACGACGGACAATGGTAATTATAGGTATAGGACGTCGGGCAATGGTAATTATAGGTAATCGACGTCGGGCAATGGTAATTATAGGTATAGGACGTCGGGCAATGGTAATTATAGGTAATCGACGTCGGGCAATGGTAATTATAGGTATAGGACGTCGGGCAATGGTAATTATAGGTAGTCGACGTCGGGCAATGGTAATTATAGGTAATCGACGTCGGGCAATGGTAATTATAGGTAATCGACGTCGGGCAATGGTAATTATAGGTAGTCGACGTCGGGCAATGGTAATTATAGGTAGTCGACGTCGGGCAATGATATTTATAGGTAATCAACGTCGGAAAATGGTAATTATAGGTAGTCGACGTCGGACAATGGTAATTATAGGTAGTCGACGTCGGACAATGGTAATTATAGGTAATCGACGACGGACAATGGTAATTATAGGTAATCGACGACGGACAATGGTAATTATAGGTAATCGACGACGGACAATGGTAATTATAGGTAATCGACGTCGGACAATGGTAATTATAGGTAGTCGACGACGGACAATGGTAATTATGGGTAATCGACGTCGGGCAATGGTAATTAAACTTAATCAACGTCGGACAATGGTAATTAAACTTAAATTGTAAGACGGAATTAAAAACCTACGTAATTAAATCTCTTTGTAAACTCAACAACATTTTGAGCTGAAACAGCTTTGTCCTTCTGATTCCACCGGCAATTACTAAGCTCCTGCAACAAACCGCAATTATAAATTAAACAAATCCCGTGCCCCAATGCAATTTGAAAGCAATGCAGTACAAACCTCAGACTTTATTTTCTTAAAAACACTAATGTCCATTAAGGTTAACTGGCTCTGAAATTATTTAATTAAAATTATGGCCAAATTAGTAATTTGTTAGTTAAAATGTACTGTTGCAGAAACCCAGTGATAAACTACATTTCTCACCCACCACAACTCAGTGACACCGTTATGACTTCACCACCACAACAATTACTATTTTCCCCACTTTGAAATATTTAACAATTTTGTCAGTTTTGAAATGTGATTACTTACGGCAAAATCCTCAGGGTTAACCATGAGGACGTCAAAAACGACGGCATCGTAGGCCTTGTTACTGGTCAGTATGGGCGTTCCACCGCCTCCCCCTCCCCCACTGGCCAAGTGGTGAGAATCGCCCAGATTTTCCCCCACTGAAGCCCTCGTTTGCAAATTTGAAATTCCCTAAGAAGAAAAAAAAACAACATTGCAAATTTGAAATTCCCCAGCAAATGTAACATAGAACTGCAAATTTGAAACTCCCCGTCAAATATAACACAAAACTGCAAATTTGAAATTCCCTAAGAAAATAACTGCAAATTTGAAATTGCCTAAGAAAATAACTACAAATTTGAAATTGCCTAAGAAAATAACTACAAATTTGAAATTCCCTAAGAAAATAACTACAAATTTGAAATTGCCTAAGAAAATAACTACAAATTTGAAATTGCCTAAGAAAATAACTACAAATTTGAAATTGCCTAAGAAAATAACTACAAATTTGAAATTCCCTAAGAAAATAACTGCAAATTTGAAATTCCCTAAGAAAATAACTGCAAATTTGAAATTCCCTAAGAAAATAACTGCAAATTTGAAATTCCCTAAGAAAATAACTGCAAATTTGAAATTCCCTAAGAAAATAACTGCAAATTTGAAATTCCCTAAGAAAATAACTGCAAATTTGAAATTCCCTAAGAAAATAACTGCAAATTTCAAATTCCCTAAGGAAAAAACTAACACAAAACTGCAAATTTGAAAGTCCCTAAGAAAACTAACACAAAACTGCAAATTTGAAAGTTCCTAAGAAAATAACTGCAACTTTGCAAATTTGAATCTCCCTAGGAAGCAAATATTAATTGGGTTTTCAGATTATGTATGTATGAGTACCTGGCTTAGACGGGCTATATCTGCACGAGCTACTTCAGTCATCTCACGGTATTTCATCTTCTACCAATTAAACAAATTAAGGGAGTCCCTTCTTCTTCTTCTTTAGTTCCAATCAAGCGTCATGTTAATTACAGGCTGCGTCTGCTTAATTCCAACAAATGAACAGAGTTCAAATCTGAAATGGAAAAACTTTAAATTAAAACGGAGATTGCAAATCTTAACTTTCCCTGATAAGATTAAAAGAATATGACTCATCCCCCCCCTCCCCCTCAATCGCGCCATGTTTACAATTTTATGCTAAATGTGTGATTCCTCATTCTAA
Source organism: Phalangium opilio (assembly GCA_019434445.1). Taxonomy (NCBI): domain Eukaryota; kingdom Metazoa; phylum Arthropoda; class Arachnida; order Opiliones; family Phalangiidae; genus Phalangium; species Phalangium opilio. Next base: position 548,107 of record JAEQBA010002744.1, read on the forward strand.
TAAACATTTTTTATTTTATGTGTGAATTTAAGGTTTTAAATGTGAATTTATGGTTTTAAGTGTCAATTAAGTGTGAAATTATGATTTTAAGTGTGAATTTAAGGTTTTAAGTGTCAATTAGGTGTGAATTTATGACTTTTAAGTGTCAATTCAGAGTGAATTTATGGTTTTAAGTGTCAATTAGGTGTGAATTTATGGTTTTAAGTGTCAATTAAGTGTGAATTTATGATTTTAAGTGTGAATTTATGGTTTTAAGTGTCAATTATGTGTGAATTTATGATTTTAAGTGTGAATTTAAGGTTTTAAGTGTCAATTAAGTGTGAATTTATCGTTTCAAGTGTCAATTAAGTGTGAATTTATGGTTTTAAGTGTCAATTAAGTGTGAATTTAAGGTTTAAAGTGTCAATTAAGTGTGAATTTATGGTTTTAAGTGTCAATTAAGCGTGAATCTATGATTTTAGTTGTCAATTAAGTGTGAATTTATGATTTGAAGTGTCAATTAAGCCTGATTTTATGATTTTAATTGTCAATTAAGTACGAATTTATGGTTTCAATATCAATAGTGGTTATGTCATGGGTTAAATTAAGCGTAATTTTTGTTTGATCAATTGTGTAAATATTTAAAAAAAATTGCATTTGTCAATTATTAATTGTAAATATATGAATTAAATTGCCAATTATAAATTTTACATATTTTAAACAAATAGCTAATTATAAATTTTAAACATGTAAAATAAATTGCCAAATATTAATAAGAAATATTTGGATTTCAAATGCCAATTAGGAGCAAATATTTCCATGATAGAGGCAATAATACACTATTCCTACAAACAGCATTACACGTTACCACCTACAGGTTATTGCCACCTGAGTTGGAAATAGTGGCCGATTTCTCAAATTTTTAAATTAGAATAAACCATTACGTAACTTAGACAGCAGGATACAAGGTAATTCACAAATACAATTGACCATACATAAAAAATCAGTAAACCATGTCACAAATCAAGGTCCTTGAAGGATATGCTCTTTGTGTACCAAAAATCAAAAAGAGAATACTAGATCTCTTTGGACAAATCTGACAGTACGTTCCTACCAACCTCAAACCTCCTTAAACATTTACACTGATTAATTTACCAAGCACATTTTAGATCAAAAAACTAACTCTATGTTCAGCATGTTCAAATTATAATGCCATTTTGAAATGTTCTTTAATAAGCAAATTTCCATATGATAATTAACTAGAAATACCCTAACCTAACTAAACCTTACTAAACCTAACCAAAGTCTCATCAATTTCCTAAACAAACAGTTTTGTTAATTGTTTTAACACTAATTAAAGCATACTGAACACAAAAAACGTTCATTTACAATCAAAAATGTGCCTGGTTATTGGTTAAGAACACAGCAAACTGACCACCCCAATCAACATAACATAACTAAACCAAACTATAAAAACTTCACCTTAAACGCCATGAATACTAAAGGGGGGTCATGTTATTCTTATACCAGTTATGTAAATATACACAAATTTATAAATAAATCTTGATCCCCAAGGGCATATGCCGACATGTAAACAAACCTTTCAAAGAAGCACTTGAACACAGACAGTTTAACTTACAAACAAATTAGTTCTTAAATTAGCATAGATCCCCTCAAACTTAAAATATTAACTTCAACGCGAGATAATTAATTTAATTAACATTAGGGTATCATTTAAATTTAAGGGAAATCAATCGCAAATAGCTAAAATACGTAAATATTACACAAAGCAAGCTCAAAACAAACAAAGCCAATGTTAGGTTAGGCCTAACAGTTTTTAGAAATAACAAACTAACTCACCATAAAGACGAAATTTCTATCCAAAATGACAAATTCACAAAGAATACAAAGATATTTTTGACTTTTTACGTCGCAAAGGCTCGGAAAAAGCTGACTCTTCAAAAATTTGCGAAGAACTACGTCAATGTGACTCAAAGGTTGGAATTATTATTCACAATACAAACGCGTTTACGCGTTTTCAAGCCATTTTTTCCCCCTTAGCGTTACAGCATTTTGTTTAATATTTGTTATCAAAACTCCGATACCCAGATGTCGGAAATCCGTACCATTGGCGCGACCTACAATGAATGGATCATAGACTGCCGTCTGCCGCTGCTTTCCAGTTTGACACCGGACTGAGTATTAACCGGAGGCTATATTAGAATGAAAATAAACTGGCAAACTTGCTCGCTACCCGCCAATTATTTTCTATCAAGGTCAAGGGACTCAAGGAAGAATAAATGATATATTTAACGTGTTTCGAGAGTTAATTTATGTTTTAAAGCTGTTTTTAACTCCTTAAGTTATAATTTATAATATAAAACACCACACGTTAAACACAACTATAAGAACAGCGATGTCAAATAGTTAATAACTCAATACACCATATGGCATACTATATCTTAAGTAACGTTTTTGATCATATGATAAAATCGTCTAATAAATATGTGTGTTAAAAACCAAAACACGGGTTAAAATTGAAAACTTAAAATTCTGAAAAATGACATATCGCCAAATTTATTGCAACATTTCTTTACCGTCGTCTGCATGACGACTTTTGACAGTTCTCTCGTTCCACAGCCAACTTGATCACGCAAAATAGTTTCATTTCCGATTTACAGATGGAGGCACTGAAGTTACTGAACTATATTTGAAAAATTCCGGGAAATGGGAATCGGGCTGATTGCCAAAAGATAAAATCAATTATGAAAAATATTTTCGCTTAGCTACTTAAAATTTTATAGAATAAAAAAAAACCCGTTTTCTCTACCCCACGCACGCCCATAGTACCCTTACATTTGGATAGAAAAACTAATTATTTATCAAGGATTTGTTTATATCTTGCCAGTACAAAGTACGTTTAAATTATAGCTACGCATAGAATAGTCTTATACTTTTACGTTGTTTCTAAGGCGCTGGTAGTGTTGTTTTATACGTTTTATATTGTATTAATTAGATAATTTCAGAAACGTAAGTGGATTTAATTATGTATTTTATATAAAAGGCTTAAAATTTAGTAGAAGTGTGTCAGTAATGCACCTGCTAAATTAAATGACTGTGAATTTAAAATAAAAATGTTGGTAGAACCAAACTACTGTGGGATCCTTGTGGGATTATTTGAGTAGAAAATGTTCTATGAAATTTTGACAAATGGGCATCCTAAACAAGTTGCGGAGTGTTTTATTGATGACCCCTTAAATTATTAATCTAGAATAAGTTATATAAGTTTATGGTTTCACTCATGACTGATAATCAAGGTTCAGGCCAAACTGCTTTACCTAGAAGGCTGAAAATTTGCGGGGATGTTACTCTAAAGTAGTACAAAAGTGCTAAGAAATATTTTTACAATCTGCCGCCATCTTAAAAAATGGCGGCCGAAAATGTAAAAACCTTCTTTATGAAATAACTTACGCGCGTTTCAACAGTTTTCTCTAGTATTTAGTACACTAGTTCCCTATATCCTATAGACGGGCTTTATGGCTTTTGGGGTTCGATTTACCGCCATCTTTTAAAATGGCGGCTGAAAAAAGAATAGCAGCGTCGGCTGCCTTTGCTTCTAGTAAATAATAAAAATGCTTCTTATTTGTTAGGAAAACAATCATGTCATCAGATCCGCCACGACCTTATCACGTCATCAAGGGTAAAAAGTTCCCGGCGACCTTCTCAAGTATAGCCATCCAATCAGCGATCGACATGGAACTACAAGCGGGTGACGTGGCGCTTTGCACTTACCCAAAATGCGGCACAAACTGGGTGAAACAAATCATTGAACTTCTACGCAATAACGCCACACCATTGGACGATGGTCTGAAAATGATGTACGCCTGCCCCTTTGTGGAACAAGTGGGTGCCGAAACTTTGCAACGTCAAAAAGCACCCAGGTTCTTCACGACGCACATGGATTACGACACAATTCATAAGAATCCAGACGCTAAATACGTCTACGTGGTTCGGAACCCAAAAGACTGTTTCCTCTCACTTTACCATTTTCTGAACAAGGACATAGATGGGATTCAAACAGAAAGGTACGTGCATGGTTACGCTGGTAACTTTAAGCGGGAGGGTTAATTGTAACATGATTCTTCCCAACATCATTTTACATTTGGAGTGCACAAGGTTACTAAACCGAATCACATACGCGATAAATAGTTCCCTTATCATCATTACTCTATTAGCGCTGCTTAACTATTTGCCAAGGCGTATGCATGCGCTTGTGTGTTTTTGTCCCTCCACGTCAAGACAATCAAGGTTTGTGCCTACTTGATTGCTGGGGATTTAGTACCATTTCAGCAGTTATAGAATTCACCCTAACACGGTGCCATAGTTACCCATCTTAATTAAGTTTGATGAGCGGGAGAGCAAAAACAAAAATGGTGCCATGAGCCCGGGAAGAATCACGTTACATAACTGAAGTATTAAGAGGATGCAGAGTGTTACAGTTCTTCTATTATCCCCCTTCTGTTATTACCCTAAGCTCAGTGCAATTTATTTACTGGCTAGTTAATTTCACAGGTTCAACCGGATGTTCGACGCTTTCATGACCGGTGAAATGGGATATGGCCAGTTCTTCGACCACGTTCTAGGTTGGTACGAGCACCGAAACGATCCTAACGTACTATTCCTGTACTACGAAAAAATTAAGAAAGACCACAAAGGAACCGTCCTACAAATCGCACGATTCCTGGGCACGCCCTACTTTGACTTAGTGCAAGATCCAAAATTCCTAGAAGACGTATTACATTACAGTGGCTTTGAATACATGAAAGCCAACACGGGCGACTTGATCGACGCCATGTACAATAAATACGGGTATAACTGCACCGAAGCTGAGATTAACGCGAGCGACTTACCGAAAGGGTTAAAATACTTCATGGAAGGTTTGAAAAAGAACAGCGTCGCAGATAACAAGGGCAAGATCGGGTTGGTCAGGAAGGGTGTCGTCGGAGATGGTAAAGCCACCTTGACGCCCGAAATGAACCGAAGATTGGACGAGGAAATTAAAAATAGGTTACATGGGACTGAAATGTACGAGTTTTGGGTCGCGGAAGGATGCTTTTAGACCATTCAAATAATTCCGGAAGGAAGGCAAGCAATCTTCGTCCTAACTGATACAATGTAGCTCGAGTCAAGATAACAACAATATGATGTAATTTTTATTTGATGAAATAAAATATTTTTAATTGTTATAAATCTGGTTCTACAGTATAAGAGATACGGGGAAGTCCTTCGGATATGTTATAGTCCAATTTCTTACCTATCCAACGATACTAAAAACTTGGTGTTATGACAATTGGGGACCAAGTAATGTTCTCTCCATAGGATTAACATGGGCTTATTTACATGTCACCTTGTAACTCTGGTTCTATGAGAGATAGGGGGAAGTCCTTTGAGTATGTCATAGCCCTATTCCTTCCCTATCCAACGATACCTTAAACTTGGGGTTACAACAAACAGGGCCTGAGTAATTGAGCAAAATATTCATAAACGTCCTCTCCATTGGATTAACGCGAAAATTATTAAACACTGTGCCTTGTATCTCTGGTTCTATAAAAGATACGGGAAAGTCCTTTGAGTATGTTATAGCCCTATTTCTCCCCTATCCAACGATACCTTAAACTTGGGGTTACAACAAACAGGGCCTGAGCAAAAATGAAGCAAACTCTTCATGCCAATGCTTTTAGCCAGCAGGATAGAGGACCATTACGAACCGATATTTTCATCTCGGTACAAGGTTCAGTTCAATTCAAGGCCACTGATCGCTAATTGCACGTGTCTACTCTATGCCCGTAGTCGTAATAACATTTGAGAAAAATCAATTACCAACCGAGATCATTCATTTCAATTTATTCTTAATTTATGAATGGATTAATTTGGAACGTCTCATCCAACCACAATGCCCTGATTTCTATAGCTCTTTACAATCTAACTTGGCATAACGGAGGAAGCTGAAGTGGACGAATACTAATATTAAATTCCATAGGATAGAAAGTAGTGCGGTTGAACCGTTTTTTTTTCAGACGTGTCGTTAGAAACTTTCAAGGCAGCTGTCATTGTTCCTTATATACTTTGGAAGGGGTGTTAGGCCGGAAAGATAAATAAAGAATTGTACTCTCTAAGCTGCTTAAAGACGAAAAAATGGTATAGTTTATTCAGTGGAAATTTGCTTACTTTCCAAGATACTTAAGATTTATAATTCCTTGGAAGTTCAAAAGAGTCGAAAACCTCAGATTTTTTGGCACGGTTCCGAACTTGCCGTCTTACACTCAAGGTATAGATAGTTAAAGGATACCATTCAACAGTAGTTTCTTAACGGAAAACCAAGTCCTTAACTAGCCGGTTGTATCGCGGCAATCATCAGCAATGTCAGGTAATTTTAAATGAAACATTAAATACATGTACTATCTTGGCAACGCTTTAACCAATTAAGAATTAAAGGTAGCAGAAGGGGATAATAGAGGAAGGATGACACTCTGTATCCTCTTAATACTTTGTAACATAATTCTTCCCTGGCTCACCCCCTTTTTGTTTGCTTTTCTGCTCATCAAACTTCAAATGGGTATCGCATCGTGCAGGGTGAATTCTATAACTGTTTGGTATTTACTAAATCCTCAGCAATCATTCTACCCACAAACCTTGATTGTCTTGACGCGGGACAAAAATCCACAAGCGCATGCGCCTTGGCAAATAGTTAAGCGCTTATAGACTAATAATGATGAGGGAACTATTTATCGCGTATGTGATTCGGTTTAGTAAACTTGTGCACTCCAAATGTAAAATGATGTTGGGAAGAATCTGTGTTACAATTATCCCGCTTTGTGGTTATACACTTCTCTCGCAGAGAAGTATTATATACTTCTGGTGGTAGGCCTAGTACAACTTGTCTTGGGTCTTCAAAGGGAGGGTGGAAAGGAAAATTCAGTAATTTTTTTATCGATTATTTTACTAATTATAAGATCAATCCGCATAGTTAAACATACAGAAAATACCTCAGAATGAATTTAAAATTCGAACTAGTTTGAGATTCCATGGATAATTTGAAATTTGCACCTCCGACCAATCGCGTCGAATGAAATTCAGCGCGAGATATGAAACTCAATTGTAGTTGAAGTTTTGTTCTTTCCACAATATCTGCTACCTCAAAGTGTCAGATATAAACCTTGAGCCTCAGAACTGTTACACCTCAACTTGGTCTAAGTATAGTTATTACCAGAGATGTCATCAACTATATAATCAGTCATGAATGAATTACTTCGGTTTGGTACACTAGATTACTCTCGGCTTCCCACAACATGCACGCTATTCCTTGTCATAACAGATTTATAATCAGAACGTCACTGAGATATTGAAATTGCAATATAGACGTAAATAAAGTATAGGCGTTTACAAACAACATATGGGGAAACGGTACATGTCATCACGGTACATGGTATCTCCATTTTCAAGTTTACAGCAGAGTAAACCCAACGTATTTCTCTCAAGTTATGGGTTAACAGTACCAAACAGTAGCGCACGTGTTAGCAATAACCGTAGCATTTTGAATTGTAAATTTTCAAGGAACTCCTAATTTTTAGATTATATTAAATAACATAATACCAGTAAGTACGATATCAAAAACTCGTTACTGATTAATCCTTATTGATGATATGCAAGTTTACAATGTAATTAACGTACTTTGAGATGCCATAAACTTCAGCTAAATATAACCTTGTGGCTTCGATATAAACCACTAAAACCAGTTAAGCCTGAAATATAAAATCTAGGTCTAAGATTAGAAAAATCGTAAATAAATTAAAAAAAAGGAATAAAATGGAGATCGTCATTCTACAACTTGATATATGATTACATAAGCAAAATCATAAGTCTATGTAGCGTAAGTGTGAACTGACTAACCCGCTCAAGTCCAAGTACTCTTCTTTTTTTCAAACTTGTGAGAAAAGAGGTAAGATGGAGTGAAAATGATGATAGGCGATCTGCGGCATGCGCCGTAACTCTCCCAGTGTACCTCGCGCACGCCCCTACCCTTCAGTAGGCGATAGTTAAGTGCTGCCGCCTACCGCCATCGTATTTGAATGGGAACTAGCTTCTATTTTTAAGACAGAGGTGGCGGCCTATACGTTTTTGTACCGTACAACCCTACCTAAACGCCACTAAGGATGTTGGAAGGACTTTCTGGGCCGTCACTGGAGCCAACATTTGCTTTCTAATCACTCCAATGCCTTATTACTTTCTGTTATAAGCGTTTGCTTTAGATAGTAGTCCGTAGTAAGTTCAATGTAACATAAACAAACTTACGACAGTCAATCTTACATAAATAAACTTATGTCATCACTATCTAATCACTTTCAAAACCCCTAAAAAGTAAAAACCTTTTCCCATCGGAAAAATTTTGGTTTTAAATTTTCTTCCAGACTTGAGTTTCACGATGGCTTGCAAACTGAATTACTTTTTCCGTTCCCGCACGAGGAAGGATTCTCCGTTCTCCTGGTACATGACCACCCTTTGTCTGTTGGTTCTCATACTGACCACGTCCTACGTCAGCGGATTAGGCAATGTCTTCGTGGCCATCCATAATTCGTACGGTGTTTCCAGAGAAGAGGCGGCCATTCCATTGAATGCCATGTTAACTGTTGGACAGTTTACGGGTAAGCAGATTCATTTGACCGATAAGCGTTACGGCGTCGAGTTGTCTACTAGAATTGTGGCGATAAAAGCGGCGATAAAGGCGTACCATATCGATATGAATAACTATTATGGATTCCCATCTGCTACGTCTGTCAGACAACCGTTCGGCAGAGAGAAAAAATGGCCTTCGCCAACTTTTCTTTTAGTTGTTGTTGTAGCCCTAGAAACTAATTGTTTTTCGTCACCTGTTTGCTCCGTTGTTTGTCTTTACAATTCCTTTCTTCAAGGACTAATATCCGGACCTGTTCTTCAGAGATACACAGCTAGAAAAGCCTTGTTTCTCACTATCCTCATCGAGTTCATCGGAGCCTTCCTGCAATTCTTGAGTCCACTCGAATCGGAATTCACATGGACTTGCATTTGTATGGGCATCAGAGGTACAATATTTCAACGTTCCTTCGAAATTACTTTCTTGTCTTCGTGGTTTGTAGAGTGCTAACTAACAATATAACTTCAATAGGTGCGGGAATGGGCGTAGTTCCCCCAATTCTCCTGCAAGTGGTCAGCACCCATTTCGACCGTCACCGAGCAAAGGCCCTGATGCTGGTTTTCCTCGGTTATTCGCTGTCAGGAGTCATGCTACCTTTCATAGTCGATCACACTTATGACGTCTACGGTTTAAAGGGTTCCTGGCTAATTCACGCTGCTATGATAATGCAGTCGTTTCTTCTAGTCAAGCTCATAAGGTCACGCGGTGATTATGTCACTAAAGAGATCGTGCAAAGTTTGGTACCCGAAGATAGCAAATCAGAGGAGGTCATGCATGAATTGTCGCTAGAGAACGTTGAAGATACGGTGAGTCAGATTTATCAAAGCTATATAGTGGGATCTATAACTGAAAGTAGCCGATTGGACCTATTGTTTAACTGTTGAAAATGACGTCACTTGACGTGACCTATCACCCCATTGGACCTTGTTTAACTGGAGTCATCTACGTGCAAAGCAGAAATTTTCAAATGTAAAGGCAGATAATGCTAATATGCGATTGGACGCTGAGATACTAGAAAAATTGTGACGTCGATAGAACTATTTTACGCGAAGCTCCTCCCATTTTATAGATCTACATTGAATACTTTCAAGTCGACCCCAACTTTGAAATGTAATTGGATACTTTCAAGCAGCCGAACCCCAACTTGGATATGTTGAAACATATCCCAAGAAATGATTTGTCCCCTAATTGGTGTAAATACAATTTTACCCTTTACAGATAAGATCTTCAAACCACAACGAAATCCCGTTCATTGGCTACCAAGACGGTCAAACGGCGACAGTCTACGACAGCGCCACAAGCGTCAATCCGGAGAACGAAGGCTTTTTCAAAACATTATTTCGTTTATCTAAAAACGTTCGCATGTATATCATCGTATTTAGCGAAGTAGTTGGACTTAGCGGTTACTTTTTGTGTAACACTACGCTGGTAGATTACGGTTTAGACGTTAAATTACCGCAAAGGACGGCCTCGGTCATGCTGGTAGTTCACGGTGTAGGTGAATTATGCGGCAAACTACCAACGGCGTATATAGTCGATAAAGGAGTAGTTGGTAACGAATTGATCGTTGGTATCGTTATGTGTTCATCCGCGATATTGTACGGCTTATTGACATTCGCGACAGGGAACGTTTTCGTCACAATTGTCTTCTTCATCGGAATGTGTTTCGGTGCCGACGTGGTCAAGTTTCGCGTATTCCATTGTTTCCGTTGTTAGGTGTGAACACGACGGCGTTAACGTATGGTATCGCTTCTTGCGTCACCGGTGCCTTGGTTTTCTTTTTGCCAGAACTAATAGGTAGGTAAATAAGGTGATTTCATAAATCAGGGAAAAATGAGCTGAGATGGATTGGAAATGATGACGGGCGACCTGAGGCACCGTAACCTCTCAATGAATCTCGCGTACGCCCCTACCATTCGATAGGCGATTGTTAAGTGCTGCCGCGTAGCGCCATTGTACATCTATGCGAACTAGCTTCTATTTTTAAGACAGAGAGGGCATCCTTTACGATTTCGTACTATACGGCAATACCTACACGCTGAGGATGGTGGGAGAACTACGGTGCAGGAGGTAGGGGTACGACAAGGGCGTGCCAACTACGGGGGGCAGCGGGGGCGAAGGCCCCCGCTCAAATTTTCAACTCTATGGCACTTTAACATTAGGCAGCCATTTTGCCCCCGCTCCAGTAGAAAATTTTGGCTCATGTTGGCACGCCCCTGGGAGACGAAGGCAACGTTATAAGAATGAGTGTTACCACTCCATCCCTCTCTCCTTCAAGCATAAATAACTTCGTCACTCTGTTGACTTTGTGGGTTGCTATTACATGAACTAGGAGGGAAAGACACTGGGGTAAAACTATGCCTTCCATCCAGATTTATAGCTCCCCCGCGGTGAGAGAGTACGCATAGATGGCTTGGGATCCATCCCTAGTATGTCCCTATACTGTGGGTTTGCTACCCCTTTTCTTACATCGAAAGGGTCTATTACTACCAAATATGCTTTACCAAGAAGACATGCCACGCCTTCAGACCTTCTGGCTATAGCAATAGTATTTGATCTAATCAGGCGATTTTAAATCATTTCAGGTAAATTCCGGGACGAGATGAAAGACTACAAATATATTTATTTCATTTTTGGTTCATTCCTGTTGTTCGCGTCGCTATCGCACATGGCTTCGCATTTCTGCGCAACTCGAACAAAAAATTCAAAAACTTAAATCTGAGATTCAAAGTTTCAGTCAGACTCATTTTAGATCCCAATAAGATTACCTCATAATTCAAGTGTATTTTAATTAAAAGATTAATAAATTTTTATCATGAAGTAATATGGTTTCAGTGTACCAGTTCACGAAAGTCCTTATTAATTTATTTCTTTGTTGTGAAGAACAAACAGGACAACAAGGTAGTCGAACACTACACTATACGTCGGGGGGGAGAGAAATTACGTCAAGGACACGTGACCGGAACGATCCCCTCCAAGGACACGCGACCCGAACGATCCCCGCCAAGGACAAGTGACGCACACGATCCTAGTCAAGGACAAGTGACGCACACGATTCTAGTCAAGGACAAGTGACGCACACGATTCTAGTCAAGGACAAGTGACGCACACGATTCTAGTCAAGGACAAGTGACGCACACGATCCTAGTCAAGGACAAGTGACGCACACGATCCTAGTCAAAGACAAGTGACGCACACGATCCCCGCCAAGGACACGTGACCCGAACGATCCCTGCCAAGGACACGCGACGCATACGATCTTTGAGAGGGGGGGGCTTTGATCAGTGCTGTTGCGATTGTAGCATAAAAATGGGGAGTTGGGGTTAAAAAAACAATATATGAACGTTCACTGTCTTGTCTTGGATACCAAACAGGTCTGCGACGAATCGCAATTAATTCCCCTCAGTTATTCTTCATTGGGGAATTTAAAACTTAATTATTTCCAGTTTGTTGGAAAACCAATTCATTCTTTCATCAGAAATACTCTAAAAACAGCGCAATTTAAAGGGTCTGTCCGACCCCTCTCCTTTCATACAAACCCCACAGACTACGCTAAGCAGTAAGCTCTATGATTAAGATCGCCCCTTTAACTAACAACCCAAGAATTCCTCCCCACTAAAATAAAAAACCCTGACCTTTATAAGCCTATTTTATCAGCCCCTTGACCTTTCCATGTAGCAACCCTTTGTTAATACGCGACACGAACTCATTTGAAATAAAGAGAGGATATTTGCAAAAGTATTAAAATATTTTATTAGAAATCCTTTCATTTTGGTAATAGCACTCAATTAAAATACAAAAACATGAAAATGCACATGTGAAACTAAATGACAAAAAATAAAATGTTAAATTGTTCATGGAATAAAAGTAACAAAACCAACTCAGAAGTATAATATTAATATTTTAGAAGGGAAAGGAAAGATTTATCGGGGACCAATCGGGGCAAAGAAACTATTGTCCTTTTTCGTCCTCGTGATGTCTAGGACCGGAATAGGCGTGGGTGTTCGTCCAATAGGAATGCTAAGATGACGCGGACTTCTACACCAATCAAAAACGGATGATTTCAACATTTTACAACCGAATTTGATGTTTTTCTTTGTTCAACCTTACCTTTTTCGATTTGTCTCATGGAGAATAGTTTCGTTAGCATTGGGTTTCATGAACGTCGTGTTTTCGACCCCGTCGGACTTCAATTAAAAGGTTAAAACCATTTATTAACTTAGGTTGAATTAAACTCTCAATTAAGGCCAATATTCAGCTGAACTACGTTAATTAAAATCCCAATTATGTCCCCGAATTAAGCCTCTTAATTAGAGTTAATGACGTCCCCGAATTAAGCCTCTTAATTAGAGTTAATGACGTCCCCGAATTAAGCCTCTTAATTAGAGTTAATGACGTCCCCGAATTAAGCCTCTTAATTAGAGTTAATGACGTCCCCGAATTAAGCCTCTTAATTAGAGTTAATGACGTCCCCGAATTAAGCCTCTTAATTAGAGTTAATGACGTCCCCGAATTAAGCCTCTTAATTAGAGTTAATTACGTCCCCGAATTAAGCCTCTTAATTAGAGTTAATTACGTCCCCGAATTAAGCCTCTTAATTAGAGTTAATTACGTCCCCGAATTAAGCCTCTTAATTAGAGTTAATTACGTCCCCGAATTAAGCCTCTTAATTAGAGTTAATTACGTCCCCGAATTAAGCCTCTTAATTAGAGTTAATTACGTCCCCGAATTAAGCCTCTTAATTAGAGTTAATTACGTCCCCGAATTAAGCCTCTTAATTAGAGTTAATTACGTCCCCGAATTAAGCCTCTTAATTAGAGTTAATTACGTCCCCGAATTAAGCCTCTTAATTAGAGTTAATTACGTCCCCGAATTAAGCCTCTTAATTAGAGTTAATTACGTCCCCGAATTAAGCCTCTTAATTAGAGTTAATTACGTCCCCGAATTAAGCCTCTTAATTAGAGTTAATTACGTCCCCGAATTAAGCCTCTTAATTAGAGTTAATTAAGTCCCCGAATTAAGGCTCTTAATTAGAGTTAATTAAGTCCCCGAATTAAGGCTCTTAATTAGAGTTAATTAGGTCCCCGAATTAAGGCTCTTAATTAGAGTTAATTAGGTCCCCGAATTAAGGCTCTTAATTAGAGTTAATTAGGTCCCCGAATTAAGCCTCCAATTAGAGTTAATTACGTCCCCGAATTAAGCCTCCAATTAGAGTTAATTACGTCCCCGAATTAAGCCTCCAATTAGAGTTAATTACGTCCCCGAATTAAGCCTCCAATTAGAGTTAATTACGTCCCCGAATTAAGCCTCTTAATTAGAGTTAATTACGTCCCCGAATTAAGCCTCCAATTAGAGTTAATTACGTCCCCGAATTAAGCCTCCAATTAGAGTTAATTACGTCCCCGAATTAAGCCTCCAATTAGAGTTAATTACGTCCCCGAATTAAGCCTCTTAATTAGAGTTAATTACGTCCCCGAATTAAGCCTCTTAATTAGAGTTAATTACGTCCCCGAATTAAGCCTCTTAATTAGAGTTAATTAAGTCCCCGAATTAAGGCTCTTAATTAGAGTTAATTAGGTCCCCGAATTAAGGCTCTTAATTAGAGTTAATTAGGTCCCCGAATTAAGCCTCCAATTAGAGTTAATTACGTCCCCGAATTAAGCCTCCAATTAGAGTTAATTACGTCCCCGAATTAAGCCTCCAATTAGAGTTAATTACGTCCCCGAATTAAGCCTCCAATTAGAGTTAATTACGTCCCCGAATTAAGCCTCTTAATTAGAGTTAATTACGTCCCCGAATTAAGCCTCTTAATTAGAGTTAATTACGTCCCCGAATTAAGCCTCTTAATTAGAGTTAATTACGTCCCCGAATTAAGCCTCTTAATTAGAGTTAATTACGTCCCCGAATTAAGCCTCTTAATTAGAGTTAATTACGTCCCCGAATTAAGCCTCTTAATTAGAGTTAATTACGTCCCCGAATTAAGCCTCTTAATTAGAGTTAATTACGTCCCCGAATTAAGCCTCTTAATTAGAGTTAATTACGTCCCCGAATTAAGGCTCCTAATTAGAGTTAATTACGTCCCCGAATTAAGGCTCCTAATTAGAGTTAATTACGTCCCCGAATTAAGCCTCCAATTAGAGTTAATTACGTCCCCGAATTAAGCCTCCAATTAGAGTTAATTACGTCCCCGAATTAAGCCTCCAATTAGAGCTAATTACGTCCCCGAATTAAGCCTCCAATTAGAGTTAATTATGTCCCCGAATTAAGCCTCTTAATTAAAGTTAATTACGTCCCCGAATTAAGCCTCTTAATTAGAGTTAATTACGTCCCCGAATTAAGCCTCTTAATTAGAGTTAATTACGTCCCCGAATTAAGCCTCTTAATTAGAGTTAATTACGTCCCCGAATTAAGCCTCTTAATTAGAGTTAATTACGTCCCCGAATTAAGCCTCTTAATTAGAGTTAATTACGTCCCCGAATTAAGCCTCTTAATTAGAGTTAATTACGTCCCCGAATTAAGCCTCTTAATTAGAGTTAATTACGTCCCCGAATTAAGCCTCTTAATTAGAGTTAATTACGTCCCCGAATTAAGCCTCTTAATTAGAGTTAATTACGTCCCCGAATTAAGCCTCTTAATTAGAGTTAATTACGTCCCCGAATTAAGCCTCTTAATTAGAGTTAATTAGGTCCCCGAATTAAGCCTCCAATTAGAGTTAATTAGGTCCCCGAATTAAGCCTCCAATTAGAGTTAATTACGTCCCCGAATTAAGCCTCTTAATTAGAGTTAATTACGTCCCCGAATTAAGCCTCTTAATTAGAGTTAATTACGTCCCCGAATTAAGCCTCTTAATTAGAGTTAATTACGTCCCCGAATTAAGCCTCTTAATTAGAGTTAATTACGTCCCCGAATTAAGCCTCTTAATTAGAGTTAATTACGTCCCCGAATTAAGCCTCTTAATTAGAGTTAATTACGTCCCCGAATTAAGCCTCTTAATTAGAGTTAATTAAGTCCCCGAATTAAGGCTCTTAATTAGAGTTAATTAGGTCCCCGAATTAAGGCTCTTAATTAGAGTTAATTAGGTCCCCGAATTAAGGCTCTTAATTAGAGTTAATTAGGTCCCCGAATTAAGCCTCCAATTAGAGTTAATTACGTCCCCGAATTAAGCCTCCAATTAGAGTTAATTACGTCCCCGAATTAAGCCTCCAATTAGAGTTAATTACGTCCCCGAATTAAGCCTCTTAATTAGAGTTAATTACGTCCCCGAATTAAGCCTCTTAATTAGAGTTAATTACGTCCCCGAATTAAGCCTCTTAATTAGAGTTAATTACGTCCCCGAATTAAGCCTCTTAATTAGAGTTAATTACGTCCCCGAATTAAGCCTCTTAATTAGAGTTAATTACGTCCCCGAATTAAGCCTCTTAATTAGAGTTAATTACGTCCCCGAATTAAGCCTCTTAATTAGAGTTAATTAGGTCCCCGAATTAAGGCTCTTAATTAGAGTTAATTAGGTCCCCGAATTAAGGCTCTTAATTAGAGTTAATTAGGTCCCCGAATTAAGGCTCTTAATTAGAGTTAATTAGGTCCCCGAATTAAGCCTCCAATTAGAGTTAATTACGTCCCCGAATTAAGCCTCCAATTAGAGTTAATTACGTCCCCGAATTAAGCCTCCAATTAGAGTTAATTACGTCCCCGAATTAAGCCTCTTAATTAGAGTTAATTACGTCCCCGAATTAAGCCTCTTAATTAGAGTTAATTACGTCCCCGAATTAAGGCTCTTAATTAGAGTTAATTACGTCCCCGAATTAAGGCTCCTAATTAGAGTTAATTACGTCCCCGAATTAAGGCTCCTAATTAGAGTTAATTACGTCCCCGAATTAAGCCTCCAATTAGAGTTAATTACGTCCCCGAATTAAGCCTCCAATTAGAGTTAATTATGTCCCCGAATTAAGCCTCCAATTAGAGCTAATTACGTCCCCGAATTAAGCCTCTTAATTAGAGTTAATTACGTCCCCGAATTAAGCCCCCAATTAGAGTTAATTACGTCCCCGAATTAAGCCTCTTAATTAGAGCTAATTACGTCCCCGAATTAAGCCTCAAATTAGAGTTAATTATGTCCCCGAATTAAGCCTCAAATTAGAGTTAATTATGTCCCCGAATTAAGCCTCAAATTAGAGTTAATTATGTCCCCGAATTAAGCCTCTTAATTAGAGTTAATTACGTCCCCGAATTAAGCCTCAAATTAGAGCTAATTACGTCCCCGAATTAAGCCTCAAATTAGAGTTAATTATGTCCCCGAATTAAGCCTCCAATTAGAGTTAATTATGTCCCCGAATTAAGCCTCTTAATTAAAGTTAATTATGTCCCCGAATTAAGCCTCTTAATTAAAGTTAATTATGTCCCCGAATTAAGCCTCTTAATTAAAGTTAATTATGTCCAGAAATTAAAAATAATTGCAAATTAAAATTAAACATACCGATTTGGAGTCTTCGTCATCACTGACGTTATTTTTATTGAGACAGTCAACGCCGCACTTGCAATTACCTAAGCAAAACCTGTTATTTTTACGACAACCGCAATGCTTAGTGATGCAATTGCCCTTGCACGAACAGAAAGTGCCTGAAGTCGAACGCTAAGCGCAAATAAAATAAAAACATAAATTAAAAATGCCACTTAAATTACGCGTAAAAATGTCCACAATGGTCAAACGCACTTTCAGATTCTTTTGAGCGGCTCCTTCTTCCGAATTATTGGAGGTATTTTCCTTATTTGAATTTTGTTTATTTCCCTAAATATAAAAAATAGCCTTACTAACCTTAATTAACTATTAAAATTAATTACAAAATGCGCATACCATGTGGGTCCTTCTGCGTGTTCTCCGGTTTTGCGCAGGCGTTTTTTCCCACAAAGGATCACTTTCAAAATCATCATCATCGTCATCCTCTTCAGTATCAATATCCAAGTGTTCATACGATTCGTCCAAATCAGTAACTTTCCTCTGGCGACCCTTTTTGTTCTTGACCGGTTGTGGAGACGGAGTCTGCGGCACAACGTCTTCGGACTGCTTATTTTTGGCGAGAACCAACTCCTGCGCGTAACAAAAAAAAAAAAAAACATGTGCAAAGTCACAATCTATATAAACCCCCTTTTAGGGTGTCGCCAAGAACATCATGTTCAAGGGCCACTTACCGCCTGCAATTGGTCAACTTCGTTCGCCTTCTCTTTCAAATTCTGCGTCAACTTCGAGATGAGATCGCACTCACCCAAGCTATCACTGGATTTCTTGACACCGCTTACTTGATCCAAGAGGTACATCATCTAAAGTTGCACACCAAAGACCCTTATCTTAAGCCTCGGCTCGTCAATTCCCAACTAACCAACTAACTTATCTTAAGCCTCGGCTCGTCAATTCCCAACTAACCAACTAACTTATCTTAAGCCTCGGCTCGTCAATTCCCAACTAACCAACTAACTTATCTTAAGCCTCGGCTCGTCAATTCCCAACTAACCAACTAACTTATCTTAAGCCTCGGCTCGTCAATTCCCAACTAACCAACTAACTTATCTTAAGCCTCGGCTCGTCAATTCCCAACTAACCAACTAACTTATCTTAAGCCTCGGCTCGTCAATTCCCAACTAACCAACTAACTTATCTTAAGCCTCGGCTCGTCAATTCCCAACTAACCAACTAACTTATCTTAAGCCTCGGCTCGTCAATTCCCAACTAACCAACTAACTTATCTTAAGCCTCGGCTCGTCAATTCCCAACTAACCAACTAACTTATCTTAAGCCTCGGCTCGTCAATTCCCAACTAACCAACTAACTTATCTTAAGCCTCGGCTCATCAACTCCCAACTAACCAACTAAATTATCTTAAGCCTCGGCTCATCAACTCCCTAACCAAGTTCCAACTAACTTATCTTAAGCCTCGGCTCGTCAATTCCCAACTAACCAACTAACTTATCTTAAGCCTCGGCTCGTCAATTCCCAACTAACCAACTAACTTATCTTAAGCCTTGGCTCGTCAATTCCCTAACCAACTAACTTACCTGAACATTGTAATCATCTGTCAACTTCTTGATGGTTTCTCGCGACTCTTGAGCGGCTTTCTTCATCTCTCGATCGCAATCGCGGAGTTCTTTCCTTATTTGTTCGAGGCTCGATCGAGCTTCGTGATAGTCCCGAGTGACGTCATTATTCTTGGAGATTTGTTGCAACAGCATCTCGAATAAATAAGACAAAGCGCATTTGAATTCGGCCACTTTGCTCAACTCGTTCCATCGACTCTTTTCGTTCAACGTCAAATCTAAACAAGCGAACAAAACAGACGAATTAATCTAGCTTAATGCGCAGATAAGCGCGCGCATGCGTACCGTCTGATCCAGTCAGCATATCGTGATGAATGGCTTGTATGCTCGACGTGAATTCCTCCATACTTTGTTTAATTCGTGAAATGTCTTGTTCGATTTCCAACTTTTTTTTCAACGTATCCGAGGAATCAACTTCGTCCAAGTTGAAGGTGGTGTTACCCGAGATGCGTTTCTAACCCCCCACCCAGTGACATCATTAGATATTCATTGATGCTAAAAATAACTTGGTTAATTGCTCCGGGTTAATTAGTTAAGTACCTTTGAAGGCGACTGAGACAAGTCTTCTAATTGTTCTTGCAAGTTTTCGAGTTCTTTGGCCAATTCAGCCCGGTTTTCTTTAAGAACTTCGATATGCTTTCTGGCCTCAACTCGGTTAACTTCTACGTCGATCTCTTGGTTCAACCAGTCCTAGAATATAACTTTACTTAGGACTAACGGCTCTGCGAGTCCAGTTTTCTACTACTCGAAAGTTGGACTCGAAACTAAAAGTATCGGGACTGGCCGAGTCCATTTTTCTACTACTCTTAAGTTGAACTGAAAACTAAAAGCAGGGTTCATCAACTTTTGGAAAACAAATTTCCCTGAGATTTCCAGGTTTTTCCCCATATACTTCCATGAATTTTCCAGGTTTTTCCCGTATATGGAGTATCCAACGGAGCAAATGTTAACGAAGGATGGGGGGGGGGGCAAATAATCAAAGGGCATCCCCGTACCTCTAATAGAAACAGAGTTATGAGCCTCCAAAGTTGGGTCAAATGCTATTCCTATGGAGGGTATGTTCATGAACAATTTGCTTAATTACTCGGCCCCTGTTTGTCGCAACCCTACGTTTTTAGTATGGTTGGATGGGGGACAAATAAGACTATAACATACTTGAAGGACATCCCCGTATCTCTAGTAGAACCAGAGTTATGAGCCTCCAAAGTTGGGTCAAATGCTATTCCTATGGAGGGTATGTTCATGAACAATTTGCTTAATTACTCGGCCCCTGTTTGTCGCAACCCTACGTTTTTAGTATGGTTGGATGGGGGACAAATAAGACTATAACATACTCGAAGGACATCCCCGTATCTCTAGTAGAACCAGAGTTACGAGCCTCCAAAGTTGGGTCAAATGATATTCCTATGGAGGGTATGTTCATGAACAATTTGCTTAATTACTCGGCCCCTGTTTGTCGCAACCCTACGTTTTTAGTATGGTTGGATGGGGGACAAATAAGACTATAACATACTCGAAGGACATCCCCGTATCTCTAGTAGAACCAGAGTTACGAGCCTCCAAAGTTGGGTCAAATGCTATTCCTATGGAGGGTATGTTCATGAACAATTTGCTTAATTACTCGGCCCCTGTTTGTCGCAACCCTACGTTTTTAGTATGGTTGGATGGGGGACAAATAAGACTATAACATACTCGAAGGACATCCCCGTATCTCTAGTAGAACCAGAGTTACGAGCCTCCAAAGTTGGGTCAAATGCTATTCCTATGGAGGGTATGTTCATGAACAATTTGCTTAATTACTCGGCCCCTGTTTGTCGCAACCCTACGTTTTTAGTATGGTTGGATGGGGGACAAATAAGACTATAACATACTCGAAGGACATCCCCGTATCTCTAGTAGAACCAGAGTTACGAGCCTCCAAAGTTGGGTCAAATGCTATTCCTATGGAGGGTATGTTCATGAACATTTTGCTTAATTACTCGGCCCCTGTTTGTCGCAACCCTACGTTTTTAGTATGGTTGGATGGGGGACAAATAAGACTATAACATACTCGAAGGACATCCCCGTATCTCTAGTAGAACCAGATTTACGAGCCTCCAAAGTTGGGTCTAATGCTATTCCTATGGAGGGTATGTTCATGAACAATTTGCTTAATTACTCGGCCCCTGTTTGTCGCAACCCTACGTTTTTAGTATGGTTGGATGGGGGACAAATAAGACTATAACATACTCGAAGGACATCCCCGTATCTCTAGTAGAACCAGAGTTACGAGCCTCCAAAGTTGGGTCAAATGCTATTCCTATGGAGGGTATGTTCATGAACAATTTGCTTAATTACTCGGCCCCTGTTTGTCGCAACCCTTCGTTTTTAGTATGGTTGGATGGGGGACAAATAAGACTATAACATACTCGAAGGACATCCCCGTATCTCTAGTAGAACCAGAGTTACGAGCCTCCAAAGTTGGGTCAAATGCTATTCCTATGGAGGGTATGTTCATGAACAATTTGCTTAATTACTCGGCCCCTGTTTGTCGCAACCCTTCGTTTTTAGTATGGTTGGATGGGGGACAAATAAGACTATAACATACTCGAAGGACATCCCCGTATCTCTAGTAGAACCAGAGTTACGAGCCTCCAAAGTTGGGTCAAATGCTATTCCTATGGAGGGTATGTTCATGAACATTTTGCTTAATTACTCGGCCCCTGTTTGTCGCAACCCTACGTTTTTAGTATGGTTGGATGGGGGACAAATAAGACTATAACATACTCGAAGGACATCCCCGTATCTCTAGTAGAACCAGAGTTACGAGCCTCCAAAGTTGGGTCAAATGCTATTCCTATGGAGGGTATGTTCATGAACATTTTGCTTAATTACTCGGCCCCTGTTTGTCGCAACCCTACGTTTTTAGTATGGTTGGATGGGGGACAAATAAGACTATAACATACTCGAAGGACATCCCCGTATCTCTAGTAGAACCAGAGTTACGAGCCTCCAAAGTTGGGTCAAATGCTATTCCTATGGAGGTATGTTCATGAACAATTTGCTTAATTACTCGGCCCCTGTTTGTCGCAACCCTACGTTTTTAGTATGGTTGGATGGGGGCAAATAAGACTATAACATACTCGAAGGACATCCCCGTATCTCTAGTAGAACAGAGTTATGAGCCTCCAAAGTTGGGTCTAATGCTATTCCTATGGACGGTATGTTCATGAACAATTTGCTTAATTACTCGGCCCCTGTTTGTCGCAACCCTACGTTTTTAGTATGGTTGGATGGGGGACAAATAAGACTATAACATACTCGAAGGACATCCCCGTATCTCTAGTAGAACCAGAGTTATGAGCCTCCAAAGTTGGGTCAAATGCTATTCCTATGGAGGGTATGTTCATGAACAATTTGCTTAATTACTCGGCCCCTGTTTGTCGCAACCCTACGTTTTTAGTATGGTTGGATGGGGGACAAATAAGACTATAACATACTCGAAGGACATCCCCGTATCTCTAGTAGAACCAGAGTTATGAGCCTCCAAAGTTGGGTCAAATGCTATTCCTATGGAGGGTATGTTCATGAACAATTTGCTTAATTACTCGGCCCCTGTTTGTCGCAACCCTACGTTTTTAGTATGGTTGGATGGGGGACAAATAAGACTATAACATACTCGAAGGACATCCCCGTATCTCTAGTAGAACCAGAGTTACGAGCCTCCAAAGTTGGGTCAAATGCTATTCCTATGGAGGGTATGTTCATGAACAATTTGCTTAATTACTCGGCCCCTGTTTGTCGCAACCCTACGTTTTTAGTATGGTTGGATGGGGGGCAAATAAGACTATAACATACTCGAAGGACATCCCCGTATCTCTAGTAGAACAAGAGTTATGAGCCTCCAAAGTTGGGTCTAATGCTATTCCTATGGACGGTATGTTCATGAACAATTTGCTTAATTACTCGGCCCCTGTTTGTCGCAACCCTACGTTTTTAGTATGGTTGGATGGGGGACAAATAAGACTATAACATACTCGAAGGACATCCCCGTATCTCTAGTAGAACCAGAGTTATGAGCCTCCAAAGTTGGGTCAAATGCTATTCCTATGGAGGGTATGTTCATGAACAATTTGCTTAATTACTCGGCCCCTGTTTGTCGCAACCCTACGTTTTTAGTATGGTTGGATGGGGGACAAATAAGACTATAACATACTCGAAGGACATCCCCGTATCTCTAGTAGAACCAGAGTTACGAGCCTCCAAAGTTGGGTCAAATGCTATTCCTATGGAGGGTATGTTCATGAACATTTTGCTTAATTACTCGGCCCCTGTTTGTCGCAACCCTACGTTTTTAGTATGGTTGGATGAGGGACAAATAAGACTATAACATACTCGAAGGACATCCCCGTATCTCTAGTAGAACCAGAGTTACGAGCCTCCAAAGTTGGGTCAAATGCTATTCCTATGGAGGGTATGTTCATGAACAATTTGCTTAATTACTCGGCCCCTGTTTGTCGCAACCCTACGTTTTTAGTATGGTTGGATGGGGGGCAAATAAGACTATAACATACTCGAAGGACATCCCCGTATCTCTAGTAGAACAAGAGTTATGAGCCTCCAAAGTTGGGTCTAATGCTATTCCTATGGACGGTATGTTCATGAACAATTTGCTTAATTACTCGCCCCCTGTTTGTCGCAACC
The DNA here is from genome assembly GCA_019434445.1 of Phalangium opilio. Lineage (NCBI taxonomy): Eukaryota > Metazoa > Arthropoda > Arachnida > Opiliones > Phalangiidae > Phalangium > Phalangium opilio. Next base: position 571,586 of record JAEQBA010002744.1, read on the forward strand.
CTACGTTTTTAGTATGCCTGGATGGGGGACAAATAAGACTATAACATACTCGAAGGACATCCCCGTATCTCTAGTAGAACCAGAGTTATGAGCCTCCAAAGTTGGGTCAAATGCTATTCCTATGGAGGGTATGTTCATGAACAATTTGCTTAATTACTCGGCCCCTGTTTGTCGCAACCCTACGTTTTTAGTATGGTTGGATGGGGGACAAATAAGACTATAACATACTCGAAGGACATCCCCGTATCTCTAGTAGAACCAGAGTTACGAGCCTCCAAAGTTGGGTCAAATGCTATTCCTATGGAGGGTATGTTCATGAACAATTTGCTTAATTACTCGGCCCCTGTTTGTCGCAACCCTACGTTTTTAGTATGGTTGGATGGGGGACAAATTGGGCTATAACATACTCGAAGGACATCCCCGTATCTCTAGTAGAACAAGAGTTACGAGCCTCCAAAGTTGGGTCAAATGCTATTCCTAGGGAGGGTATGTTCATGAACAATTTGCTTAATTACTCGGCCCCTGTTTGTCGCAAATTTCCCTGATTTTTACTAAAAATTCCAAATTTCCCTGAGTTTTTTGTCAACTATTTATTTCCCTGATTTTTCCAGGTTTTCCCTGTTTTCCAGGTTTGTATGAACCCTGTAAAAGTATCGAGACTGACCGAGTCCATTTTTCTACTACTCTTAAGTTGAACTCAAAACTAATGTAATCAGGACTATCACAGAACCCCGTTTTTTTATCCAAACCGAGATTAACGATTAGTAACAAACGAAACGAAAATACGTTCCTACCTTGACACGTTCACTCAGGTTGGCTTGTGATTTTCCTCGGAAGGTGGCGCGATCTTTAGCGAGCGCAGTTTGCTTAGCCAGGGACATTTCTAGTTTCTGTTTGGCCGATTGCGCGGCTTTGAGTTTCCTCATGACTTGAGCCATTTCCTCTTTATTCTTATTGACCAACATTTTATTCTTATGCTGCTCGTTTTGGAATCGGACATCCTGCGTTTTCACTTTACGTTGAAGTTCCGCGATTCGTTTCGACTCTTCTTGCATTTTACGCATTAAAGATACTCGAGTGCTCTTAAGCTCCTACAAAAGGACAACGGAACGACGACCAAGGCCTTAGGGACCATTTTAAAGCGAATAGAGCTATCCCAGAAGCTTTAGTGTGACGTCATTCGTGCTATTTGCCGGGCCAAAGCTAAGCCAATGACGTTTTACCCGGACACTGACGTCACAACAGAGATAGGCCTAGCTCTATCCAGATTTAAATTGCTCCGTGGTTTTTCTAATTTTCCTTAATTTTAATTTCCCTTAATAATATTTAGGCCTAAAGTTATGTTAATAGTTAAGAGGGACATCGTAAAGACGCCATTAAACATGTTAATTACTCAATTACGCAAAAGTTAAGTTATTTTAATGGAACCTGTCTTATTAAACGCCTACCTTTTTAAATTAGATTTGAAATTAAATAAATAACGAAGGAAGGTATGACTTACCTTGATTTCTTTCTCCAATTCCTTCATCCTTCGTTCCTGTTCTCTCTTCATGGACAATAACCGAGTCTTCTCCGCCATTTCCTTCTTTAAGACGGTCATCTCACTTTCTAACGCTTTGATCTTTTTCCGACGCTCCTCGCTCATCCTTGAAATAAATAGTGTTTCGTAACGAATTAAGTTTAATTAAAACAAGTTGGGGAAACCAAAATGAATAACCTCTCCTACGAGTCGAGACGAAATTAATTGGTTTTTCTTAAATAATTAAGTAAATTTAATTTAAATTAATGATTTTAATCGGCAGTAATTTACCTTATCTCTAATTGAATCGTTTTAAGAAACTTTAATCTTAAAATCATTTTAAATATAGCTATTGTTGATCTTTTAATTCTAGCATATGCCTCATTAGCAATCTTAGAAACGAAATTAAGAGGTTTTTCTTAAATTAAGTAAATTTAATTGAAATTAATGATTTTAATCGGCAGTATTTTACTTTAATCCTAGTTAAATCGTTTTAAGAAACTTTATTCTTAAAATTATTTTAAACATGGCTATTGTTGAAGTTTGAATTCTAGCGTATGCCTCTAACAATGTTTCCAAATTTAGGGTATATAAGTTGGGCGATTAATTCACAATAAATAATAAGAAAACCCCCAATTGCGGTGATAAAATTATAAAATTCATAGCAACCCATCTCAAATAACAAACCCCCCAAACATACATACATAAATAACAAAAAACGCAACTCACTTGGCGGCAGCGTTCTTGGTTGTGGATGGCACTTCAATGGATATTTCCACGAGTCGCTCCTTCTCTAACCTATTGATCTCAGATTGCAATTGCTCAACGCGCGCCTGCAACACCAGTATTATTGTTTTTATTGCCGGGTGGGTAAAATATAGGATTTTATAGGACAACTGGGCCACCTTTCGGAGTCAGTTTAGTTTAACTTACATTTTCTTCTTCTGTTTTCTCTTCCCGTTGGTCATTGCTATTTTGGTAATGCAACAGCAACATTTGCTTCTTCTCGATGTTATCTTCGACGGACTGCAATTCTTTGCTGATCGCAACGCTCGCTTCCAGTCGCTTCATATCGCTTTCCTGATCACCGCTGCTCGCCAAAACTAACTCGCTCTTAAAATTAAAATAATCCAAAATGATTAATTACCGGGGCATTAAGACGGTAATTAACTTGACCCCGCTCCCTGAGAAAGGTCAACAAGAGGTGGTGATGGTACTACTACTCACGGGGTTGCGTTTAGGATTTGGAGTCCGCTCATTAACAACGTTGAGAGTCTCGTCTATAATGGGGGCCAATTTGATCTTGATGGCTTTAACGGCGTCTTCGTTAACCCCGCCCATTTCCTTGATCGTTTCTCTGTAGAAATTGCATCGAATAACAAATTTCAATCTCTACCTTCAACGCGAATGAGATACGGAGACGCAAATAATAATAAAGAAGAATTGAAACTAACTCGTAATGTTTGGCGAATTCTTTGAATTGCCGTCTCATGTTGTCTCGAGTATTTTCAGCCTGTTTGCGAAATTACGACACTTAATGTTATTAAATAATAAAAATATATTGTTATTGTGGGAATAACGATAATAACTGCGCGAAAAACGATAAAAACTGCAATAACGGCGCGAAAAACGATAAAAACTGCAATAACGGCGCGAAAAACGATAAAAACTGCCAATAACGGCGCGAAAAACCGATAATAACTGCCAATAACGGCGCGAAAAACCGATAATAACTGCCAATAACGGCGCGAAAAACCGATAATAACTGCCAATAACGGCGAAAAAAACCGATAATAACTGCCAATAACGGCGAAAAAAACCGATAATAACTGCCAATAACGGCGAAAAAAACCGATAATAACTGCCAATAACGGCGGGAAAAACCGATAATAACTGCCAATAACGGCGCGAAAAACCGATAATAACTGCCAATAACGGCGCGAAAACCGATAATAACTGCCAATAACGGCGCGAAAACCGATAATAACTGCCAATAACGGCGCGAAAACCGATAATAACTGCCAATAACGGCGCGAAAACCGATAATAACTGCCAATAACGGCGCGAAAACCGATAATATCTGCCAATAACGGCGCGAAAACCGATAATAACTGCCAATAACGGCGCGAAAACCGATAATAACTGCCAATAACGGCGCGAAAACCCATAGCAACTGCCAATAACGACGCGAAAACCGATAACAACTGCCAATAACGACGCGAAAACCGATAACAACTGCCAATAACGACGCGAAAACCGATAATAACTGCCAATAACGTCGCGAAAACCGATAATAACTCTAGTGTGCGCAAAGGATATAATCCAGGGCCGAATTAAGCAATTTTGTACCCGGGGGGGGGGCGAGATAATACGCGCCCCCTTAAGCCGGGGAAAAAAGAACAGCAAATGTTGCCGAGGGGAATAGTCAAACTCTATGCGCCCCCAACAAGCCTAACGCCCGGGATCCAGTGTCCCCTTGCCCCCCCCCTGATATATCAATAGAAAAGTAATACTCACGCATATCATTCTGCCACAAAATCCGGCAATTTGGTTCATGGAACGTTGCAGCTCCTCTTCGACCTTCCTCTTCTCTTCCTCGAGTTTATCGAGTTGCTTCTTGAGGCGACTGTTGGTGGCGTCGTGTCGGGAGGTGGGCGAATTGCCATCGTAAGAATCACAGGCGGGAGGAACGCTCAAAGTATCGTAGGCGATGGAGACGTCCAAATCATCGGAGGAACCCTCTTCGCCTTCATCTCCTCCATCTTTGATTTTAACGGGCTCGTCTTTTAAGGGACATTTGGCGCGATGTCGCGACCATTCGATTTGCATTGTCGTGATCTAAAGCACACTACAGTTAACCCCCCGTTATGAACAAAACGGAAATTGGTTCCGACCTGTTTTTTAAGTTCCTCAATTTCAAGGATTCTGGGATCTTTATTGACAATCGGTTTGTTTTTGATCTTTCTGGCTCTATCAGCGTATCGGAGCGTGTTTAATGTCTCTTCCAAATTACTGTCCGCGGGACTGACGCAAGCCACCATCACAGTATAACTATTACCTCCCAGTGAATCTTAATCGAGATTAAATTAATTTAAATAGAGATTAAATTAAATTATTTCATTCAAATTACGATATAGCGTTGTTTATTTTCAGTAGGACTTAATTGAGATTAATTTAAATGGGGATTAAATTATTATGGCATTCTAATTAAGATTTAGTGTTGTTTATTTTAAGAATTTCTGTAGGACTTAATTGAGATTAATTTAAATGGAGATTAAAATTATTTCATTCATATGATTTAGTGTTGTTTATTTTAAGAATTTCTGTAGGACTTAATTGAGATTAATTTAAATGGAGATTAAAATTATTTCATTCATATGATTTAGTGTTGTTTATTTTATGAATTTTAGTAGGATAAAAATGTATTAATTAATTATTAAATTAATTTAAATACCTTGTAGAAGTCTGGTTAGTTTCGAGTCTCGATAGGGTATGTGCGAATTTCCATCACAGAGGGCGCTGATGACGTTGCCAAGTGCCAATAATCCCTTATTGATGTTAACACCTTAAGTGACATTTAATTAATATTTTAATTAAAACAAATGATACTTTTAGGACCAAATATTAAATTAATTTATACATTTCAGGGCCAAATATTAAATTTAATGATTAATTTTTAGTTAATTTGCTTAATTACTCGGGCCCTAATTGTTGTAACCCCAAGTCCTAAGTATCATTGGAAAGAGGAGGAATAGGACTATAACATACTCAAAGGACTTTCCCGTATCTCTAATAGAACCAGAGTTACAGGACGCCGTGTAAATAAGTTTCGCTTAAATCCTATGGAGAGGATGTTTATAAACATTTTGGGTAATTACTCGGGCCTTAATTGTTGTAACCCCAAGCACTTAGTATCATTGGAAAGCTTTGAAAGAGGACTATAACATACTCGAAGGACATCCCCGTATCTCTTATAGAACCCGAGTTATGACGCTTCAAAACCATAACCACATCTTCCAAAAAACCCAAGAACATCCCTGATATCCCATCTCTCACCTTCTCTGAATCTGGTTCCGGATGCTCCCGTTTTCTTGGCCCTTTCGGATCCGGCTAAATCGACCAGATGAAACTTGGAGGTGCTGCAATCATCGGTATCAGCCTTGCTTCTTTGTTCCATGGTTAACGTGAAGATGGCGTGACTTCTCGAGCTCGATTCATTCATATTAGTTGATCCCGTCTTCCTATTGGCCGTCCCGCGTTCCAAAAGGGTCAAGACGTCCTTTTCACATTCAACCGATAGTTCTTTCACGCCACTGATCTGTGAAATGTGACAAAAATATACGAATATTTATTAAATTAGCTGACTTACAAAATACAAGAGATATTTTCTACTGAAATCAAATTCTCTGAACCTTCCCTGACTTGGATAATTTCCCAGACTATTTTTGCTTCCATTTTTAAATTCCCTGACTTTAATAAAAGTCTTAAACTTCTCAGAATTTTCCCTGACCTTTATGGCGCTCCTAACATTCTGGCTAATGTTCTAGGAGCCAATCAGAACTCGTTAACGTCGAGGGCGGAGCTAAAACTAGCCTTTGTTAAGTAAGATTAGAGGGTCAGTCGAGTAACTCCACCTAGTGGCATTTGTTTAAACTAAACCACAGCCGAGACTTTTTGGATTTTAATCCCATTTTTGAAGTCCCTGATTTGTTAAACTCAATAAATTTAAAATTTCTCTATTAAAATCAGATTTTCTGACATTTCCCTGACTAGGTTAAAATTACCAAAATCCCCGACTTATTTTCCTAAAATTCCCAGAATATTTCCTGACCTTTTGACTCCATTCCTAAAATTCCCTGACTAAGTTAACATTTCCTGACATTAAAAATTCCCTGACTTATTTCCTGACCTTTTGACTCCATTCCTAAATTTCCCTGACTAAGTTAACATCTCCTGATATTATAAAATCCCCGACTTATTTTCTTAAAATTCCCCAGAATATTTCCTGATCTTTTGACTCCATTCCTTAATTTCCTGACTTGGTAAACTAAATAAAATTTCACCACTAGAACGAGATTCACTAATTTAAATTTTTCCCTGATTTCGAAAAAATAAAATTCCTAAAATGCCCATAACTTTTCGTACAACTTTTAAACTCCCTTAAAACTCCCTGACCTTTAAATTAATTCCCTTCAAAATAATTAAATAATAATATTTCACCTTAATTCCGGTGAAATCCTCGCGTATATGAACTTCTTTGACACCGGACGGATTGAACAAATCATAAATGCTTTCATTATAAATCTGACCATAATTAAAAACATTAAATTATATTAAAATTAAAATTAATAATTATTATAATTAATTAAATAAAAGTTAAAAACCCATCGATTCACATACTTCTAAGAACGAGACTCTAATGGTACAGATATGTGTTTCATTCTTCAATGCGGTCAATTTGAATATATCCGCAACGACCCGTGGAATTATCCCTTTTTGGTTATCGGTACAAACAGTCTCGGAATGTGCCGTTCCCATCGTAAAGGTTTTCCCCGAACCGGTTTGACCGTAAGCCAAGATGGTAGCATTGTACCCTAATTAAATTAATTTAATTTAATCTCAATTAAATACTAAGCCTAAATAACAGTAACAAGAACAGCAGAATGTTTAATTTAATTAATAAGTTAAGTAACTTAAGTCTTAACAGAATTAATAAGCCTAATTTATGCCTAACAACTAACTTAAAATTAAGCCTAACATAAGCCAACCCTAATTAATTTAATTTAAGTTAAGTTAATTAAATACTAAGCCTAAATAACAGTAACAAGAACAGCAGAGTTTAATCTAATTTAATTAATAAGTTAAGTAACTTAAGCCTTAACATTCCGAAAACAGAATTAATAAGCCTAATTTAAGCCTAACCTAACTTAAAATTAAGTCCAAGGCTTACCTTTAAATATGGTTTGAATCAGTTTTCGCCCGCATTTCTCGTAAACTTCATCCTGTTTTGAATCAGGTGGGAACACGTGATCATATGTGAAGCATTTGTTGACATCAGGAAGGGAAACCTGATTTTGTGCTTTTGAAAAGTGTACAACTATCTTGGCACCTTCGTTGGTTTCCCTTCGGACCAGGGGACGAGAACGGACTACAACCGTTACTGGAATAACTTTAAGTTCTTCCAGTGCAACAGAGGTGGTTTCTATTTAAATTAAAAGGGCATAGATTAAATAAATCGGGCCTATTTTTGGGAATTTTGAAGAATAGTACCTGCACCGCCAATTTCTTTTTCTTTTTTATTTTTAGACTCGTTAGACCGTGAAAAAAAATATGGTGCTAAGATTTTTTGGCGCAAATGATTATTAATGGTAGAAAATCAAATTTTAAAAATCATGTAAAAATGGCTGAAATTTCAAATTTGACATGTTTACCAAGTGACCTAACCTAACCTAACCTAACCAAACCTAACCTAACCTAACCTAACCTAACCAAACCTAACCAAACCTAACCAAACCAAACCAAACCAAACCAAACCAAACCAAACCAAACCTAACCTAACCAAACCTAACCTAACCTAACCTAACCTAACCTAACCTAACCTAACCTAACCTAACCTAACCTAACCTAACCTAACCTAACCTAACCTAACCTAACCTAACCTAACCTAACCTAACCTAACCTAACCTAACCTAACCTAACCTAACCTAACCTAACCTAACCTAACCTAACCTAACCTAACCTAACCTAACCTAACCTAACCTAACCTAACCTAACCTAACCTAACCCAACCCTATGGTGAATTAATGCGCCGGGACCCTCTATTCATTGCCCCATTCGACGATATATATAGCAGTGCCTATATCTATAATACTAATTACTACCCTTAATTATCTTTTGCGCCGCTTATTATAATGATATGCAATGAATAGAGGAAGGTGTGAGCTTTCATTTGGTATACATTTTATTATATTTCAAGGTGCAGGTACTATTCTTCAAAATAGCCCTATTTTTAAATCAGATTAATAATTTAGTTAAATTCGCGTAAAAAATTAATTGAAACAATACCAGATTTGGAGCCTCTGGGAGAGACTCGGGTAACAGGAGTTACTGCCGTTGATTTGAATGTGCCAAGCATGGTTTAATTTGTTTTATCACTAAAATAGCACACAAGAAGGCCCAATTTATTTAAAATTTAGCAATTAATTTTAATTTAAATTAATTAAAGTTAATATAAAGAGGATCAGAAAAGCTTACTGCTTACCTAGTTTCACAATGTGCTTCTTAAGTACAAAAACTTAGATACTATTACTTCAAATTATCGTCGCGGTTTAAAAACAATGATTTACATGAATATTAATTTAAAATACAAGCATTCTAAAAATTAAACTAACTAACTAATTAGCTTTAGTAAAATGATATTCGATCTAGAAGCGTCAGACTCAGACTTCAGCAAGCAACTACCAGACAATTTAACATGACTTTCCGAAGAAAGTTCCCTCTGAAATTTTGAAATTGACTTTTTGTTTTTTTTTTATTTATTTCGTAGCGGTTTTTTTACGGTTAGGGCTGTATATAAACTCTAATAAGATGGCCTCCACTGTCGTCTGCTACGGTGCGTTCCAGAGAATCCAGACCAGAGGGTAGTACTCAGGGCCGGAAATAAGAAATTTTTTTATAGCACATGTGCCCAGTGAGTCAGTGACCCCCTGTTTGACTGGAAAATTTATACTACATTGTCCACTGGAGTGTGTAAAAATAATATCGCTTCTCCGTAGTCAAGCTATCAAAACTTCGGTAAATTTATTGGTCAAAAACTGTTCTGTGAGCAGTGACCCCCCTTAGTTTTTAACAAAATTATGGGACATTTTAAAATTTTATTGGATAATGACCAGTGTCCTGTGCTTATTTCCGGTCCTGGCTACAACTGTAGTGTAAGCTGAGAAATAAAGATCTTTTTAAACTGCATGGGTACGTTCAGTAACCCTCTTTGATGACAGCGCTTACTAAGCGATGTCGGATTTCCTCTACTGTACGCTTTTTCGCGTTTCCGGTTTTGACGTCATGATGCCTAGCGCTTGCCCATCAAAAAACCATATAATAGATATGGTTTTTTTGATGGCGTGACGTAGCGCTTCACTGTTAACACTGCAGGGTTGGAAATAAGGTGAATTTTGTAAGTGGTCCTCGGGACCAGCGACCCCTCATGTTGGAATTATTAAACTGGTCCTTGGGACCAGTGACCCTTGCATTAATTATTATTTTACCGGTCCCACTATAAATTAAATTTCTAAAATGGTGAGAATAAAAATCACGTAAAGACACAAAAGTAAAGAAGGTGAAAATTATAAAGACGCTAGACAAGATCAATAGTCAATAGACTACAAACTTGTAGCCAAGGAGTACTAACTACCTATGAGTAGAATTGGTAGAAAATGTGTTGAGCTAGAAAAATTCTAATAAGGAACCCCGAATTAATAAACTGGTCCCACCGTCTATTTTTTCCAAAAACCCATAATTAATAAAGTGGTCCCTGGGACCACTGACCCCAAGTTTTGGAATAAATAAACTGGTCCGAGCAATTAATAAACTGGTTTTGGACCTGTAAACCTGTCTTATTTCCAACCCTGGTTAACAGTGACAGACGAAAAGTTGGCGCGGGATTTAAAAATTAATTTCCCGAAATGCTATTCCTACAGTAATTGTATTAGTTTTCTTTACAAAACTACATTTACCATTCAAATGGACAAAATTTTCATAAATAATTACATTATTTGCGAGCTCGTTAATTATTCAAAAGAACCATTTGCGCTTGAGGGCCAGTAAGACGTTTCCCCAACTCCATTTTCGAAAACAGCGCGAACTTCAAAATGTCACTTTTCCGTTCAACAACCTTTAACGTCACTGTGACGAGCCCATCAACCACACATCAAGAAAACAGCGATTTCCGTGAAATTCTCGTTACTGAACGTACTTCCGTTTTAGTAAACAAGATTTAAAAAACCATATACTATTTTACATCAACTTTCAAAAAGATTTTATCGTTTTTATTATTATTCTTAAAGTTACATTATCAAAACAATTGAACACATTGATTAATGGGTATCAAAATATAGTATTCTTCAAAATAGGCCTAACTAAGTTACTAACAGATCCAACACCTTTGGGTTAACTGATTACATATTGGGCTTATTTTTTAACACCAAATATCTGATGTACTATCACCTCCCGGATATCTCATCTCGTGGGCCAAAACCGGACCATTAGGCTCGCGTCCAAAATCGACCAAGAAATCCTGGTTTAGCGTCAAACCACCTGTATCGGTATTGACGTCAACTCGCAACATCATAGCTCCACCCCTAGAGATCAAATCTTAGCAAAAAATACTGATTTGACCTTGAAATCATTAAAAGTAAACTTGCAAGGCTATCTGCGGATAAAACTGTTTATCCCAGCTCGTGTACAACGACGTTGTGACGTATAATCGCTTCCCGTCCAAACTTAGTTGCAGCATTTGAGGTCCACCGCGAATGGGTCGTCCTTTGACGCACAAAAGTGGTGTTTGATTCATATCTTTGGGTTGCACAACTGAACCTTCAGCCATACTACCTCCAAGATAAATCTGCTCCAACAAACGAAAATTTATAACTTGCAAATAAAAAGTAGTCGAGTTTCGATACCTGGCCTGTAAGAACGGGATTGTCAGGGTCCGTTACGTCGTACTGACGAATGTCGCCTTGCACCCAGTTACTGAAGTACAAGTACTTGTCATCCAGTGACATAAGAATGTCGGTAATTATGCCTACGATGAATGAATTATAGAAGTTAACTGTTTTTGAACACAATGACGATAAGGAGCAAAGTTTTGCAGTGCAAGGAGTAAGCTTATGGTAACAACACTAATTTGATATTAACCTGGCATCTCGGGTAAGATCCAATACTGAACCTCAATAGCCGGCACAGAGATAACCTTCTTCACGGTCCAATCACCCTAGCAGTTGTACAAACATATTTTATTTGCGTAACCGTTATTATGACCTCAAGACACGAAATAAGAAATGAAAGTTACGTTTTCCAAACTAAACTTGAAGACGGTAGATGACAAAGCGCATCCAACAAATCCGTAAGATTTAGAAGGGTCATGCGCAAAACGAACTTCCAGAGGCATGTACCCGTCATCACCCAAATCGATGCGTTTCAACAGAGTACGCTCTTTCCAGTTCCACAAGTTCAAGTGGTGACCGTATTGCGCTATTAGAGGTAACAAGTTGAACTTCGGCAGTTAACTATCGAGGACTAAGGGGAAAGTACTTGAGATTAACTTACAAACTTGGGTAGGATCAAATCCCCTCTTGAATTCATTGGGTGGTCCCCATTCGGTGCTGATCATGATGTTGAATCGAGGCTGGTACCAGAAATCGTAACCCAGAATTCCATCTTGGGTATCCCTTTCCCAAATGCCGATGGGCTCGAACGTCTTGCCGTCCAGCAGAATGAATGAACCTTTCCCATTACCTTGCCCGTCGCCCATCGTGCTAATCATAATTTCACCCGAAGCCAAACAGTGAGTGGTATGAGGTGCACTTATATCGAATGTCTCGCGGAGAACCGACCCTTCAATGACCTGAAATCAAAATGAACAGTTGAACACGAAGTTCAACAACGGACTTCGTAGCAAATAAGTAGTTTTGCAGCGAGATCCGATCTTGAACATCATTGACCATTACTTACCTTTTGAATGGTCGGAGCTCTGGGATTTTTCCTCATGTCGCAAACGTAGATCCTGTCGCTGTTGAGACACGGCATCAATAGGCGATCTCTGCAAAGCGGTTTCCCGTGACAACTGCTACAAACGTTCCATCCGGTGTGATGCACTTCGTCACCGATGTTTGTGACACACAAACGGTGAATGACTTGACTGTACGTCGGAGAATTCGGGTCGACGTCGACGGTAGCCAAGTAATCAGGAACCTTGCTGCATTTGGGGTAAGGCTGGGCGCATGTCACGTACATGATCTTCTCCCTCGGACCTTTCATTGCGTCCAATGGCGTCAAGTAACCCGGCCCACAACGCCCTAAAATTGGCAAACGTTAAACACCATTAATCATGTACTCCATAAATAAATTAACTACTCGCTAAGTCTCCAAGTAATGGATGGTCCAGAATTGTCATTGGACGACAATTACTTATACTTATGCAGCAGCGTAACTTACCTGGCTTAAGTTCCTCAACTTCGCTTGATGATTCAGCCGACATAATGGAATGGATCTTCACTCGCTCCCAATTCAAACCTCAGTCAAACGTCGAAATACCTGACACGCGTTGCCTCGACAATAAAATTAAAGAATGATCTTGAAATTTGGCTAAACTTCGGGTTTTATACCCTTGAAAAAAATTACAAAACTAATTAACTATAAAATAATAAATTCAGAGTTTAATAATAATATAAACTTACCTAAATATTTTTTTATAATCAACTTAAATAAAAATCCTTTGCAGCTAAATCCTAATTAATTTGTCACGTCAGCGATTTTTTTTTCGCAGAATATTTTAAAAACTAAATCTAAACAGAAGTAGGATGTTTAGACTTTGAATTTCACTTGAAATATCGTTCGAGTGCGTTTTTTTCCGTGAAGAAATTGGATCAAGTCGTAATCGTTTACAAGTGTGAAATGTACGGTCTACGGTGACACCAATGCAATAATGGTACGGCTATTACCGTAACAAAGGACACCCAATAAACAAGTTATGTTTAGGGGTGTGATAGGGGATGACCCCTTAATTAAATTAGCATTGTCTTTCAGTTTATTACATACATTTAAGGGTTATACCATAAGTTTATGAGATATGTTCACTCCATAAGTTTGTCACTGGTTACTGAGAGATTGTCATGAAGTGAATGACGTAGGTCATAGATTCTCGCAAAGCGACGCCTGGTGAGGCGTTGTCAAAGGCTTATTTCAAGTCGTTCTCGAACTAGCTCGAGCTATCTCTAGCCTTACGAAGCATAGTGTTATACTTATGGACCATATCACTTATAAACTTATGATCAAACCTACACAGATATCACCGTAGCCCTATTACATCTCACAGTTGTTTACCATCACGTGTTTTTTAATATGGAGAGGTCACTCAGGCCAGTTCCTCAAAAAATGCGCAAGTCAAACAAACAGGTTTTTTTCTATTGAAATATGAAAACTTAAGATATAAATACCTCGGTTGCTTGTAATCAAATTGCAGCATAGAAAACTGATCTCACATGGGACCATGTACTATTAAATAAACTTTAATTTTGATTATTAAAAAGTTAGGACAGAATGAGAAGCAGTCGAAAGCGTATCCTAAAGACGTTTACTTGATATTTCAATTGATGACAGTTTATTCTCAAGGTTAAATTGAAGCTATGAAGTCTTCAGACAGAGATAGGAAATCTATCTACATTGATAAACGACTTTATATAATATTTGTCTCTAGGCCTACATGTACCGTGTATTTTAAAACAAGTTGGGAGACCAAACTAAACCTCTCCGAGTCGAGACAAGGGCCATCTACCCACTTAAAATATTTATTTTTAAATAATTAAATAAATGTAATTTATATTTATTATTTTAATCGTCATTAATTTACCTTATTTCAAGTTAAGTCGTTTTAAGAAACCTTATTCGTAAAATATTTTGAAACATAGCTATTGTTAACGTTTGAATTATAGCCTATTCCTCTTTAACAATTTTTGGAAATTTAGAGTATATAAGTTGGTCGATTCCCGACACACATACACACAGACATGTCCAGTGTAATACCTCTCCGTGACGTCATCGTCACTATGAGAGGTAATTAAACTAGAATTGGGAATATATTTCGTTATAAATGGAATTTAATTTATGTAAAATTAAAATGAAGTATTTTTAAAATTCATTAATGATTTTGATGTTATCAGTTTACAACGATTAAAAACTTATCATAGACCATTCCATTAATTTGCAAAAGAGAAGCAAACACCATAGGGGCTGGGGAAGTCACCTTCTTGGGTTATTTCCCGAGCGCCAGGAAGCACCGCTAGAGGGCGCGATTTGTTACAATAGTTTTACTTGTTTTCAACAGCCATGGTCAATTAAAAGTGCCTTTTTGTTTTACCATTATCAAAATTCAACTTTTAGGCCAATCTTCTACATTTTATTTCAAATATCTTATGGACTGAGTAATATCAGAGAAAGGCTATATAATATGAATTATCTTAATCCCATATCGTGAAATTTAACGTTAGAAAATAGGTGGAATAAAAGAGTCGAAAGCGAAAAATATGGAATTTTGTTTTCGTTGTAAAACACTTGCGTTTGGCAAGGTCTGCTAGTACAGAGGATTGTACTTCCTCTACGCACAGTCAGTGTTTATTCCAAAAAGTTGAAAACATCATCAACTGCTTCGAAAACGGAGAATTATAGAAAGTTACTACTGAAATGAAAATAATCTTGTTGGAATTGACTTTTAAAGTGAAAAATTAACGCTTGAGGTCTCATGGTTATCTGTCCCATTATCCGCAGTGGGGTCCCCGATGGATTAGAGTGGTGTCCCCAAAGGCTCACACAGTCACAAGGGCAAGAAATAAGTCACCTCCGATAAGCCCAGTTGTATAATCCAGAACTGATTATCTGCCCATTGTGTCCACTGTCTTTGAATTTGTTTTAGAAAATTATGTATTATTCACAGTCTTAACATGGTTATCTTTTTGTAATTTGAGATTTAGATATCTCTTATCTTTCGTGAAATTGAAATGAATTCTTCTATTCGTTTAAGGATGAGACTATCTTCACTAGGACAAATTTCTAAAATAAATTTTACTCTTTATGTTCTACAAACATAGTTTGTAATCAGCTATCTAAAGATTATCATATAATCTTCCCTAGGAATAAGGACAAAATGTACGGTTCATATAAAAGAACAAGAAGTCTGGTATGTATTTCAGCTCCAATGTAGACGAATTTGATCTGAAATGCACTTGTGTTTTGCTAGCGAGACTCGATCAAGGTCTTTTAATGTACTGTTTTATGCCATCAAAATAACGGTTTACTGGAAAACGTTGAAAGAGTTAGTTATTCGCCCGATAACATGACAGAGACTGGCTGTTAAATAAATTGCTTGAATTAATTTATTTTAGCAAAGATTTTGGTGTAAATCATCTTAAAATGGGTTCCTTCATTTTGGATAACTTTTGTGAATCTCCATTTTGGGTATGGTTTTCTTTTTAATTTTTTTTTGTCAACAGTTACGATAAATTGCTAAGTAGCACTTTCGAGTTATATCAATGATTTTGAGCCTAAAGCAATAAATTTAAATAAAAAAATGCTTATACATTAGAGGCAATATTAAGTCTTATCTATGGGAGCTACCGCTTCCTTAGAACAATAAATATTACAAATTAATATCGAAGCCAATTAAATATATGACTGTGTGATTTGTGTTAGCTAACTGCTATTTTTTCCGACAAAATAATATAATCAGTTCCTATCTCCATAATTCCAGGACCATCTTTGCTGACTGGTAATTCTTATAAGCCAACGGCGTCACTCGCGTGTAATAAGAACTTCCATCAAAATGATATAAAAAATGGGTAGATTTCACAGATGACTTAATTTTGTAGCACCCTAGAAGAGAAGGCACTCGGCGTTGTCCGTTAGCCCGTCGGGACATTTTTTATTACTTTTTACGCGGACATTATGCCATAAAGAAGGGTTTTTAAATTTCTGCCCGCCATTTAAAAAGATGGCGACAAATCGAACCCGAAAGACCATTGAGCCCGTCTATAGGTTAAAGGAAACCAGTGTACTGAATATTTGTGAAATCGGTTGAAACGCGCGGACTTTGTTGCATAGAGAAGATTTTTTACATTTTTGGGCGCTATTTATTAAGATGGCGGCGGATTGGGGGGGAATCTTTCTTAGTACGCGCCTACTACTTATGAGTAACGTTCCTGCAAATTTTCACCCTTCTAGGGCTAGCGGTTTGGGCTGGGCGTTGATTATCAGTCAGTCAGTCAGGACTTTGATTTATATAGATATAGATATCAAGGGTGTTATTATTTTTTAATAGGACTCCAATTTGACATGGTACACGGATGATCCTGACTTGACTCCTTGTTTTCAAAAGACCATCCTGGTCTGGGTGCCATGCGCGATACTCTGGTTATTCCTCCCTTTGGAAATCGCGATGATCGCCAAGTCGGAGCGGCAAAGCTTCCGTTATTCTCATCTTTGCATTACGAAAAGTGTAAGTCCTTAATGAGCAAGGATCATCGTTGTACGACACAAAATGAGCTGGATGACCTCCTTCTCGGCACTGATTACTCCTCCTTTTGGGAAATTATTTTAAAGCCGAATGTCCGAAAAGTTCATAAAACGTAGTTACTATTTTTTTCGTGCGTTTTCAGCTCTTGGTTTTGTTACTGGCCGCTATTAGCGTCTTGAAATTTGGTAAACAAATATACTTCGGAGATTTTCAAGTCGTGGACAATTTGGCAGTAGTGCTTCAATTTGGAACTTACGTAAGACTATTTAAAATGATCCATTACGTTTTTACGAATTAAATTGAATCCGCGTGTTTCAGATCTTGGCGTTATTCCTCATAGTATACGGCAGAAGGGGTGGCACGGTGTTGTCTGGAATCCTGACAATGTTTTGGTTCCTCTTAACACTATCGCAAACTATCGCACTGAGATCCATCATCATCAAGTACTATTTACAAGTAATCTAAGGTTTCTTTTACATTTTATAATAACTTAACTGCAAATAAAAACGTTGAATATTTCAGAACGACAAAGATGACTATTTCGGGTTGGTAATTGAGTGTTTAATTTACCCTTTAGTAGTAATTACCCTGGTATTACACACACTGAGTGACGCCTCTCCCCACTACGAAAAACATAAGTGCGCAATCGAAGTCAAAATGGTAATACTCCTTAATTTTGTAGTTTATGTAATACTAGCTGTTGCCCGCGGCGTCGCTCGCGTGTAATAAGAACTTCCATCAAAATGATATAAAGAATGGGTAGATTTTACTGATGACTGATATTTTTGTAGCACCCTATAGGAGCGAGGGCACTCGGCGTTGCCCCTCAGCCCGTCGGGACATTTTTTATTATTTTTCACGCGGACATTATTCCATAAAGAAGGGTTTTACGTTTTTGGCCGCCATTTAAAAAGATGGCAACAAATGGAACCCGAAAGACCATTCAACCCGCCTATAGGTCAAAGGAAACCAGTGTACTAAATATTTTCGAAATCGTTTGAAACGCGCGGACTCTGTTGCATAGAGAAGATTTTTTACATTTCTGGTCGCCATTTTTTAAGATGGCGGTGGATTGGAAAAATCTTTCTTAGTACGCGCCTACTACTTATGAGTAACGTTCCTGCAAATTTTCAGCCTTCTAGGGCAAGCGGTTTGGGCTGGGCGTTGATTATCAGTCAGTCTGTCAGTCAGTCAGTCAGTCAGTCAGGACTTTGATTTATATAGATGTATAGATGAGTTCGACGCTGATTACTAGGAGATCTAGCCTTTTCGATTTAGTGCTTTGTAACATTTTAGTGTCACATTTATGGCACATATAAACTTAACTTTGCTGTTAAAACTCCTTATTTATTTTGAAACATTTAAGAAATCAAGAGAAGATGACGCGTCGTTTTGTTCACGCATGGTTCATTCATGGCTTACCTGGTAAATCTCATCCCGTGTTCTTGCCGTCTCATATATTATTGTTATTTGAAGAAGTTGTTGTATTTGAATTCTAACTTTCATTTTTCTTTTAAATTTTAAACTAATTGTAGTGCCCTGTGGAAAGGTTGGAAAAACAACCTGGAGCCATCGGATGTATACGACTTGAATAACGCGGAGCGTGCGCTGAATGTCTCGCGCCTTTTCGAAAAACACTCGAAACCCCAAGCTAAGACCAAAAGTGACGGAGATGAAATGGAAATGAGAAGATTTTCGAAAGAACTAAACAGAACCAAATATCAGAGAGAGTCAATCACTTGGCCATTGCTGAGGACAATCGGACCTTGTTTGATAGTTGGAGCGGTCTTTCAAGTTCTGTCCGATGTAGTGTCTATCGGTCCTGCCCTTTTGACAGGGTAAACAGTATCACTTTTTAACCATATATGAAACTTCATAACATAAGAGATTATTTATGGGAAATCAAATTTAAATAAAACGAACAAGTTTGCACATGGTTTTCACTTAAGTGTGAAATTAAGTTCCTTTGTTGCTGTTAGTTGTTTGTTTGCTCGTATTGAAGCGTAGAGAAAGGTCCAATCACATGAGCAATAACATTTTGTGTTTCTGGGGGTCAGTTATGTTAAGCTGAAAGTTTTCATTCCACTGAATATTCTTTAAAAGTGATTCTAAGAGGTTCGAATTGCAAGTGGTTGGCCACGATGCATTGAATCAAGTAAACTTTGAAACAGTTCATCAGTTTATTCACTTATGTTTTTAGTTCCATAATCGATTACTTGATGAGCGAAGATCCTTTGTGGAAGGGGATTTTCTACGCTTGCCTTTACGGTTTGGCCGGTCTCGCGCAATCTTTGTTGCAAGAAGGCAGCGCCATTTTCCACACCAAACTAGGATTGAGACTCAAATCCGCCACCATGCACGTTCTGTATAAAAAAGTAAGTTAGGGTTATGGAGATAGTGGGACGTTATTTCATGAAAAGGGATTCGTCGAAGCAGACATTTCGCTTGACGAGCAGCGATCGGCGTGACTTGACAATGGGCGAAATACTGAACACGATGTACGTCGACACGAACAGGTTCCAAATTGTGTCGCCGCAACTGGGCCTCTTATGGTCGGTCCCGGTACAAACAGTGCTGTGCTTCGCCTTCATGTATCAAGAACTGGGCTATTCGGCCTTTGCTGGCATCGTACCTATTTTTTTTCTTCTTCCATTGAACTATCTCAGCACCAAGAAATCCAAAGAATTGCAGGTAAATGTTATCCAACCAAAATACATTCTGACCCTAGTCGGAACCTTACGCATAAATTATTACCAATCTCCAGTAGAATGCATCAATGAAATGTTAACAGTGATTTATAATAAAACTTTTCTAAAAGTTCGCATTCGAAAAGATGAGATACTTTAGAGCGCTTCACGAATTCTCGAATAAACATACTTTTCAAGAGTTGCCTACGTAGGCAGCGCCTCAAGTATAGGCTAGAACTTCTTCTGTTCTAGGTCGTTGTCACATTGCCTACAGTAGGAAACAAAACTAGGCTAGTATAACCAGCGACGAGTAAAAATGGAGATGGATTGTGGAATGGTCTTGTATTCAACACCGCGAGCATAAACTGGGAGAAAGGGGTCCAAGGGGGGTAAAATTGGTTCCTTCTTTTACCCACCCACCGATGCCTTTTTTACAAACTTTTAAGCTACAACAGTTCACCTGATGCACTTTATTGAGACGAATTTAAACTGTGGAGTTTCTGTGAATAGTTTCTTGAATTATCTCATTTATTAGATCGAGCTGATGATGCTGAAGGACAAGAGGATGAAAATGATGAGCGAAATCTTGAACGGAATCCGCGTCTTGAAGTTGTACGCCTGGGAGAGATCATTCCAAAGAATCGTTCTTGAAATCAGGAAAAAAGAAACTGCGCTGCTGAAGAGACAAGCCCTCTTTAAAACAATAAATGGATTTATAACTGGTCTCGTACCGGTTTTGGTACGAACGTAAAAACTTTAGAAGACTTGGATTATTATTATATATCGTGCATGGGGAACATAGAGTCGTAGCAGGAGTTCATAATAGCTCCCCTTCGGGGGGGGGGAAGTACGAAACTGGCCATAGAGCTTATGGTAAAAATTGCGAACAACAAGATTCTGTCGTCGCGCATAGAAAGGATTAGCCTGTTTATGGACATCGTAGTGGTATCTATGCTCCTTGGTTTTCGTTCCAAAACTTCCGTTGGCTGGGATCTCCGTCGAAAAGAAAAATAGCTTTGTGGTGGACGTAGAAACACGTTGCCATTCTTATATTAAAGATACTGGGAATAAATTTGTCCAAGCCGTTTTAATTTAACCACGGAATTCTCACTCACACATATCACAACAAAACATCAATGACGATCGTTTAAATGTTTTGTAGAAAACTAGAAACCCCGACTAAAAGCCAACTTCTTAGCCAAGGCTTAATTTACACCGTTCCGACAGAAGCAGACGTGAGACATTTTCGCTCCCAAAATCACAAGATAAAAGTAGTGTTAAACCGGAAGTGAGTAAATTAATGCCCGTGGGCGCTAAAAGATGGGCTAACTATTTCTTTGGGAGTTAAGCGGTGTATGAATCCGCCGAGCTTTACGGCGAAACTTTGTTGTTACGGGCTTTTTAACCAGTTTCGTACTTCGGGTGGTTGTAGAGATTTCAGCTCCGTATTTGTTTCTGGCCTAAGCGTTCTCACTCGCCTCAAAATGGCGGATATCACAGAAATCTCTACGCTTTTGCCAGGCTCAAGAAAGTAGTTAACGCCACATTACAGTGATGAGATAAGAACACGGGTTGAAGGTGGTTTAAGTTTTACTGTGGGTGGTAGTGTTCGTACGGGGTAAAAATTTAATCGGGGTCGGGGTCGGGGGCAGGTTATCCCCGAAAAAAACAAGTCGGGGTCGGGGTAAGACATCGCATGCTGAAAAATTTTGGAAAAATTATAAAAAAATCGTTAAATTTCTGTGTGTTTGGAAAGAAGCTTTATTAATATACAAATTCGAACTCAGTCTCAGAGAGATTAATCACTCATATTATCAGTCTCTGTATTGTATTTTCGACTTTAAATTCGGTAAATTCGGTCGCTTATTTGACGCAAAATTTTCGTATCGCACTTAGCTAGTGACTCTTAGCTAGTAGGCAAGAAACTGTAAAAAAGCCCAATAAATTCCGACTTTCCGAGCTACGCAGCTACGATTCCCACGAAAGACCACTGCCATTACAAAAGACGGGGGAGGGCCGCCGATCCACGAGAGGGAGGATGGTGAACTTTGGAATTTTGGTGACGGTTTTTACTGTATTTTGTTTGTTGTTAGTTACTCCTTTGCCCTTTTTTTCATAAAGAAGAAGCGGAGCACTTATTTGAGACGAATGAGATGATTGTTTTTGGCGCAGGACAAAAAATAATTTGCTAAAAATAACCAAACCAAAATCTAACCCCGAAAAAAACCCCGACTACATTTTACATGTTAGGTACCGGGGTCGGGGTCGGGGGGAAAAGTCGGGGATGCCCGGTTTTCGGGGTCGGGGTCGGGGTCCCCGTACGAACACTAGTGGGTGGTCATCAACTCTTGTTAAACTCTCCATCTTCAGGACTTATACACTCATTTACTTCCATATGGATTATAAGTTTCAACATATACTGTTTCTAAATTTTCAGATTAATTACCCGTGTTTCGCCATGTACGTATTAATCGACGAAGATAATGTTCTCACCTCGAGGAAAGCTTTCGTCTCCTTTCAGTTGGTTCGATTATTGGCGACGTCAATGGTCACGTTTCCGGATTTAATAAATACCCTAGTTTTGGTAAGAACGGTGTCAGGGAGGGTCAAAAGATAAATCTACTATTTAGCTTCTTCTACAATATATTTAAACTGGTTTCCGATGATCAAAGATTTGATAGTTTCTGGATTTTGGAAAAATGAATAGCATTAGGCGTTATTTGGTACATTATCGAAGTATATATGATATAACGAAACTTTTCGGTTCCCACCTTATTATCGGGAAGAACTCATAAGCAGTTCCGGTCTGAGCGAATCCCACAATAGCGGTCCTCGTAACCGCTGTTCCCCAAATAGCGGCTTCCCGAAACCCCAGTTTCCCCGTTACGGCAGTTTTAGTAAACTCGGCGTACCGTTACAACAGATCCCAAAAGAGCAGTGAACAAGACGACCCAAGAGCTCGTAATAGTAGCCACATCGTACCCTAGTAAACAGGCGTACATAAAATTTATGTACTACTACTTTTAACTGTGCTAAAATGATTACCCGTAATCCTTACTTCAATAAGTTTATGTTACAATTGTAATAGTGCGACATAATGAAAAATTTTGAGTGAGTAGCCCCTCGATGCGCTACCCTTAACATTGCTAAAATGATTACCCGTAAGACCATTCTAAGAACAACAATGCTAAAATGATTACACACAAATAACCCTTAATAGAAGAACATAAAGTTTTCGTGATTACCCCCTCGATGATCGAGTTACCATTAACAGTGCTAAAATGATTACGTACTTAACGCTCAATTAATACACGTACAGAAACTTTTAGTTTACAACATAGACTTATGCCGACGCATAATTTTCGCATCTTACAAATATCTAACATGAACTTATGGCCAGAAGCGCTTGAAAGAGAAAGAATTCGGTAAAACACACAATAATTGTAATATCCCGGTGCCTTAAGACTATTCTAAAAATAACATCAGTATATACTTGCTTTTGCTTTTAAAATTTTCCTCGATTTCTTTGAATGTTGAAATAGGGGATAGGGTAGCGTGATTGGAAGCGTAAAAACCTTATTGTCGACCTATGACAGAAAATTTGAAGGGAGTAGGAAACCTCCCATTTAAATTAAAGCAATAAAATAATGTTCTCGCTCGCTTTAAATATATCGAGCAAACGTAAAACTCAACTCCCACGAACGAAAACCTTTATACTGCCAAATGCGGTATTCTTTCACCACAACGACGTCGCCGCCCACCCCCGCCGACAACAACAATAGACCAGGTCAAACTAAGACCCACATCGTAGATGTTCATTATACGATGTGGCTAAAAACGATAGTCGTTTTCGGTGGTGTAGGTTAGGTTTTGTTAGGTTTGGTTATTTGTACCCAGTAGTATTAGGGTCAGTTTAGGTATTTTTATTCCAACCCGAATAATATTAGGTCAGGTAAGGTTAGGTCAGGGATAGATTTATTTTTTTAAGACGGAATGGGTAACAGGGTTATTCGGGTGCGCGTCCAAGTCCACGACCCCCTTACCCGTGACGGAGGGATATGAATGAAGAGGCGGGTCTTATTTTCGTTATGGCGTTGTATGTATATCCGGGTCAAATAAACGTAGTCTGCCCCTTCGTCTGCCAAGTTGGAATGGGCTCGGTTGTAATATCTACGAAGACTTTTCGATTTCATTACTCAATTCTAACTCACTTTTAATTTTCTTGGGTCTTCCCCGTTTTTTTCAGTTGCAAGCCCTATGTCTTGTGTAACTCCCATTTTTAAACAATGTTCTTTCAAAAATTACAATCCGAGCCCATTCCAACTTGGCAGACGAAGGGGCAGACTACGTTTATTTGACCCGGATATACATACAACGCCATAACGAAAATAAGACCCGCCTCTTCTTTCATATCCCTCCGTCACGGGTAAGGGGGTCGTGGACTTGGACGCGCACCCGAATAACCCTGTTACCCATTCCGTCTTAAAAAAGTCTATCTATCCCTGGTAGTACAAAACATTTTTCCTACAAAGAGGTATTGTTTTTAGAAAAATAATTGTACAGGATTGTCACACTTTGACCTTCCCTTTAGTTGAAAAATCTCAAAATAACGGAAATTCACTAATTAATTCTCTACAGACACATGTCTCGGTAAGAAGAATAGCAAACTTGTTGCGTCTTGGGGAAACCAAGAATTACGCGGAGCAGATGGCTAGCGACGCCCAATTTGGTATGTCAATTAATGACGTGAAAAAATGAGATGGGTTGCTAATTATTTCCGGTAAAAATTCCTACGCAAGTAGATGAATTTAATCTGTAAATTTTGAAGGAACTTCTTCAGAACTTAATCCACCAATTCGGAGCATTGGTATAAACAAAAAAATCCTCCTATATAATCATTGGGTTGTTTTCCACAGTAGCTTTATGCCGCGGTCAATAGGAATTCTGGCTTATCACAAAAATCAATTTTAGAATGAAACCAAGGATAGTCTTAACTATCACCTAAAAATGTCATTAGCAAAAAAGCCAATCAACATGTCGTTCTTAAAGAGGAAAGCCTATGTCGCTTTTTGATTGTGTCCAGATATTTTAGAACTTGCAATTAGTCAATTTTGTCCCAAGTTAACATCAATTTATTTCTATAAAAATGTCAGCGATTGAGATTGAGAAGGGAACGTTTCGTTGGAACCTGGAAGACGAAGCAGCGGCGTCTCTTCGGGACATCAATTTCAAAGTGTCCCGTGGTTCTTTGGTGGCCGTGGTGGGTCCGGTGGGTTGTGGCAAGTCTTCCCTCTTGTCCGCTCTGGTGTCCGAGATGCCGAAGGTGGAGGGGGAGGTGCGAGTGGCCGGGAGAGTGGGATACGCCACTCAACAAGCCTGGATCCAGAATGCCTCACTCAGACAGAACATACTCTTCGTCGACGAAATGGATCGGGAGAGATACGACAGAGTCATACGCGCATGTGCCCTTCAACCGGACCTAGACCAACTACCCGCTGACGACGAAACCGAGATAGGAGAAAGAGTACGTATTATCGTTGCTTTTGTTAGTAATACGTTCGTTAACTAATTTTCCATGATAGGGTATCAACTTGAGTGGTGGTCAGAAGCAAAGGGTCAACGTGGCCAGAGCCATTTACCGCGATGACGATGTTTATCTCTTCGATGACCCGTTGGGGGCGGTTGACTCGCACGTGGCCAAACATCTATTCAACGAAGTCATCGGACCAAAGGGATTGCTTCGAAACAAAGTAAATAACGCTACTGTTATATTTTATATGAAAGCGCTAAGAGTCCATTAATCTAATGAGTGTGGTCGACATGTCGTTTCGTTTGCATCCCGGTATTAGTTGAATATGGCGTCCCGTAATTATTATCAGTGATTTTACTGTGAAACAAATTTCAGTTGATATCTCGTGTACACATATTTATCTAAGCCCCCTAGATTTTAACAGAAGTGGATCATATTACAGCTCCCTAGAAGTACAGGACGATATAATATCGCCGTGCATCAGCATTGCCTCCTAGCACTGAAGAGAAAAGGGTATATGCGAAACGCAGCGGCGAATTTGTGAACTAAACCAGAGGAATGATTTTGGCGCGAAAGTAATTTTTAATAAGCGGGCGAAGCAAACGGAAGTAAGTGGTAGGCTAGTAGCCAATGAGGAAAGGTTTGGGAGAAAAGAGCGCGGAAGGAAACAAGTTGTTCCATACAAAGTGTTGGGTTGTGAATATAATAGTAGAAGTCCACTTTATTTTTCCGATTTTAAAAAATAATTGGCGGTCTATAGGTATTTTTAAACGCTTGTGTTGAAAAGGAAATTAATATGAATTCAAATTATCAAAATAGCCTTCATCATGCTAGAATATTTTTAATGTATCCCAAGTACAGCACTGAGCTAAGCTTCCACCGATCGATTTAAAGGTTTTTAGCGGGGATAGTTGGACCGATTTATTACTAATTACGGGTTATGTGCGTCGACATAGAAATTTGATTTCCTTTTTTAAGTGTGACAAATTTTTTCAATGCTTTAACGTTTTCCGTTTGCGAAAGATGCTGGTCAATATTTTTCAGTTTTACAAAACGTTTTTTTAGTTGCTTACGGTTAAGTGCTTTTAATATAACATAGCTCGTGTTCAGATGTCTCTTTAATGTGGGCATGCAACAATTGCAATTAGTTACATTGATCCTAACATAAGCCATTCTAAATCAAAATTATAACGCGATAATAAGCTTCACACTAATCACGACACTGACGGCGGTCTGACAGCCGTTATCATCAACCGGAACTTCCGTAGGTTAACCTAACTCAAGATCCGGGTTAATGGGAAAACTATACTTGTAAAACTGAGCTATAGATGGCGGGCTTGGATGTCTTGGAAGAAAACGCTGTTTACAAAAGCATAACCTACGTCCAGTACTTATAGGGAGCTGTAATATGATTCACTTATGATTTTAATTTAAAGCAAAGGGTGGCTATATCCGTTGATGCCCCTTAAAGATGGCTTTTCTACTACACAGTGGCTAAGCTTGGTAAAGGCTTGTTAATCCAAAGGCAGGAACCAATCAGACTAAATGCACTAGGCCTGATTGGTTCCTGCCTTTGGCAAGATAAAATTCGTGTCCAGAAGATTAGCGCTTTAAATCCTCGCAACTTCGATAATAGCGAAATTAAACCCTTTTGAGTCGCTCTCATTTGATAGCTGCTTTTGTTTGGAACTTCTTTTCTCGCTCGACAAATAGCAATTCAATTTGTTACAGACGAGAGTTTTGGTGACCCACAATTTGAGCTTCATCCGAGAAGTGGACGAGATCTTCTTCATGAACAAAGGACGAATCATCGAGAGGGGAACCTATGACGAAATCATGAGTCGTCAGGGGATGGCCAGTGATTATTTCGGGCAACACATGAGCGACATGAGCGACGAGATTAAAGAGGAACCCTCGTGAGTAAATTCCGAGTTATACCTACACTTTCTACAGCTACTCCTAGTTCGAAGTAAAAAAGAGAAATATTCATAGAAATTGGTAATAGCGAATTTCTTTGTGAACAAATCGGGACAAATGCCTTGTGGCGTGTACTGTTTGTAGAGAGCCTTTATTTTTAATTTCTTGAATTGATTCTTTCAAGTTTAACAAGCTTTGATATTTTATGAATTTTTGGTAATGCGGTTTTTTTAGTAAGATAAATATCAAATCATCCCAAGGAAAAGTCTCGGATGAAGATGAGGCAAAACTCGTGACTAAAGAGACGCTCAAAGAAGGAAACGTATGTACTCTTTAATATACGAAGGCAGTTTGGACTTTTCTTAGCATCTTGAGAACTAATTTTCTCTACACAGATTTTAACTCGTGATAATGTTATTGTGCATTTGCAGATTTCCTTATCACAATACAAACCATATTTTAAAGCCTACGGTATAATATGGTGTGCGATCGTCGAATCATTAATCATTAGCGTTGTAGTCCTTAATTTCGCGTCCGTGTACTGGCTGTCTCTGTGGTGCGCGGACTCCAAGGAAGATTTTAAAGCCAACCCAACCCTAAAGGCAACCCGTATAGCGGTCTTATTCGTTCTTGGTCTAAGCCAAGCTATTATGCCACTTCTGTACGGAAACATGTCTATCTTTCGCTGTCTACGAGCGGCTAACTGTCTACACGGGAAAATGCTCGAGAGCGTATCTCGTTCTCCCATGTCCTTCTTCGACACAACCCCCGTTGGAAGGATACTCAATCGTTTCTCCCAAGATATCGACGCCCTCGATCAGCAATTACCCATAATGTTAAGTCATACCAATAGGGGATTGATATTTTTAGTTGTTTACCCGATAGGAACTGCAATTTATTTACCATTATTCATAATTCCCTGCATTGTTGTTGTCGTTGGATACCTTTTCCTTCAGGTAGGAACTCGATTTCAGTCACCTGTTAATTATTCATTAACACTCTCAACACGGAATTCATAATGGTCGAGGGATAGTCGCTTTTGATCTTTAATAATCATGGAGTTGGTTGCATTTAAAAGCTTCGAGAGCTTCAACTTAAACTATAGAAAAATCGAAAACATCATCATAGTCAAAATTATTATCGACATTTCCTAAAATTAACAGACATTTACAAGTTTTTTAGAAAGTCTCATTAAGCGTTGAAAAGCAATTATATCTACGGGAAATAGGCCTTGACCACACGACTGTACTTATTGAGACTTCACCACCAAGAACTTTCCTCGCGAAATATAAAATAACTCTAAAAATCTTTTAAATATTGAATCCCTTGAAGTGTTTTGGCACTATTATATTATATTGCAAAATGTTGTAGAAAGCATGCACGTCTTATCCCCCCAAACGGAGTGCTCGCGCCCACTTCCGAGGGATTTACTTCTAAAACTGAAATTTTTTACAATGTCTTTGGCAGCGTTTCTTGATGTCGAGCAATCGTCAATTCAAGCGAATAACCAGCTTGAGAAATTCGTTCTTGTTTTCGCACGTGGGAGGATCAGTGGGTGGCAGCACTGTCATCAGGGCGTGTGACGCCGGACAGAACTTCGAAGGACAATTCCTGAAACTGATCGACGAATGCACTGCCGCTAACTACATGATGAACATGGCGCAAAGGTACGGAATTTTGTCACTAAATCCCGGTTTCAACCGCCTTTGTTTCGTTTCTGGAGCGACAGCTTTTTCATCATCTACACTAAATTTGTACCCTTGGGTTGAAACCGCTCTGTGGATGCAAAGCATAGCGTGCATTCCAAGACTCTACTCATTTCTAAGTCAATAAAATGCAATTTCTTTCTAGATGGCTGACAGTACGTTACAATATCTTGGGCAATTGCTTGATGTTTTGCACAACAATTTTTGTAGTTTTGAGCAAAGGGACTCTGTCAACTGATTTTGTAGGATTGATCTTGGCTAATGCCGATCGGGTAAGCGCTGCCAATAAAAACGAAGCGAGTCAATCAAACTGTTTTCCAAAAGCTAAAATCTCTGCTGGCTTAATTTTTGACACTAGCGTGATAGTGAAACGTCGCCATGGTGGCACGAATCCGCACGATACAAATTGTTACTGAGTTAACACAGAGTATCTCGAGATGGAATTGTAGGAGAGGGTTCGAGTGGGATTAATATAGCAAAACAAAGCTAAATAGGCCTATCCCCATAGGTTCATAAGAAATGTTCCATAAGTTTGTTACTGGTTACTGAGAGCTTTTCATGAAGTCATGTAGGTGAAACGTCATAGATTCTCGTAAAGTGACGCAGTGGCGCCGCTAGTCCTTTTTTTGGGGGGCTATAGCCCCCCAAATTCCAAACTTAGCCCCCCCATAATAATCCGTAAATCCTACCAAAAAATTGCTGTAAATTGCTGTTAGCATCCTAAAATTTTGTAGCAATATATAAAAAATTATAATGATAGATTCGTTAAGTTTCATCTCTGCAGAGATGAAATTCAATATCAAACAGTACAATTTTTGAAGAAAAGAACAGATGGAGACAAGTAAAATGTTTCATGTTTTTTCGAAGGGAGTCCCAATAGTGTGGACTAAAGGCTAACCAAAACTAAAAATAAACTTTAAACGAGTGAAAATCCTTCATAATCGGTTCCGTAGTTTTTATCAATAAAAAGTTGTATATCTTTAAAATACGAATAATTTCACGTAGACACAAATTTACGGATAGTTTCAATTCAAAGGTCTACACATTTTCCAATGAACCCATTATGCAATTTTTTTTATTAAGTTCTTATAATAGCTAGTTTGCCCAGATTTAGCCTCCCCAAATTTCAAACCCTAGCGACGCTACTGAAGTGACGCCTGGTGAGGCGCTGTCAAAGGCTTAGTTCAAACTAAATAGGGAGATGGACTGCACGCGGAGGTAGAAGTATTATCAGAAGCCGATTAGGCTTTACACATGAAGTACGTAACATGTGCCTGGGGTAACTACACGATATTCTCTGAGCTCCTAGGAAAGAACCTCCCCTTACGCGGAGGGAAATAGTTCGGTAACGCGGCTCCTTCGGATCCATTCGATCCTTCCGTCTAAAGAACCGATTTACCACGTACCTAAATTCGAGAACTACTATAGAGACTGAGTAGGGTGTCTAAAATATTCTTTAGATAAAACTATTCACAATATCAAAGATTATTTGGGAGTAAGGCGTTAAAATGTTATCAATCTGGGTAGCTTTTGCTTGGACTATTTAAGACGCCGTACATCTGTTTTTTAACGAGGTATTTTTCTGTTCTCGCCGTTACGGCAAGCCCGGCCGCCGGCGGCTCGAAATGGGCCGCTCGGTCTCAGCCGCTGATATCTAGCCAAGGCTTAGTGTAGTTTTCGTGTCTAATTCTATTCGCAGAGCTATATTTATGTTGAAATTTAAAGAAAATCTTATAATATTTAGTTGTTATCAATCTGGGTAGCTTTTGCTTGGACTATTTAAGACGCCGTGTATCTGTTTTTTAACGAGGTATTTTTCTGTTCTCGCCGTTACGGCAAGCCCGGCCGCCGGCGGCTCGAGATGCGCCGCTCGGCCTCAGCCGCTGATATCTAGCCAAGGTTTAGGGTAGTTTTCGACTTTTCGTGTCTAATTTTATTCGCAGAGCTATTTTTCTGTTGAAATTTAATGAAAATCTTATAATATTTAGTTGAAGACCTAGTAAATGTCTCAAAAAATTTCGAAACTTGAGCTTTAAAACGTTACATATTTTATAACGACTACGAACGATACCGCAAACTCGCCTTCCCGGGCTTCCCGGTTATGGCGACGGCGAGGTAGAGTCGAGGTCCCATGCAAGAAAATAGTAATAGCCGTCGCCTATTGGTCTGACATTAAAGAGGTTATCTATGTTAGGGGGCTCATGATTGGTTAAAAGCTTTTTTGTTCGTCTGCTTAGTTTTTACTTCGGGAATATCATGAAATCAATGGCCAAAGCTATGGAAAAGTGGGACTTACGTACTTTATGTGTGAAGCATAATCCGCTTTTGGTATTATACTCACTTAAAATCTCTCTTGCTGGCACCGTATCCCCTACTTGATCGAGACTTCTGTTTTAATTTATAAACTTCTTTTGTGATATACCATTTTCCTTACGTTCATGCCGTTATCAGGTCTTATCTACGAAAGATATTATGTGTTTAAATCTAATTGGCTAATTAAAAATTTGCCCTTAATTTTGAACAGTGCAATCTTTTCTGTCTCGTGAACAAGTATTTATTTTCAATAAATTAAGTACTAACATAATATATTGAAACCACAGCTCCTGCAATTTCTGAAACTCTTTATCGCTGCCGCTACCGGTTTAGAATCAAATGTCGTCTCCGTTGAAAGAATTGACGAATACTGTCGTTTGGAGTCCGAGGCCGAGTGGGAGAAACCAGAATCTCAACCTCCATCTGACTGGCCTCAACGAGGACAAATAATATTTCAGGACTACAGTACCAGATATCGAGAAGGATTAGATTTGGTCTTGAAGGACATCCATGTCAGGATCGAGGCCGGAGAGAAGGTGGGCGTGGTGGGTCGGACAGGCGCCGGAAAGTCGTCGCTGACGCTGGCACTCTTTCGTCTCATCGAGGGGGTGCGCGGTCAAATCGTCATAGACGGAGTGGAGGTGGAGGGATTGGGCTTGTCCGATTTGAGATCACGGCTGACCATTATCCCCCAAGAGCCCGTCCTCTTCTCGGGCACTCTCAGACTCAACCTGGATCCTTTTGAACAAAAAGATGACCAGCGACTTTGGGCCACCCTGGAACACTCGCACCTGAAGTCGTTCGTAGCGTCACTCGAGCAGGGACTGGATCACCCCGTGGCCGAAGGAGGTAGCAACCTGAGCGTCGGTCAGCGTCAGTTGGTCTGTTTGGCTCGCGCCTTGTTGAGGAACACGAAGATCCTGATCTTGGACGAAGCGACGGCCTCTGTCGATATGGACACCGACGATCTCATTCAAGAGACCATCAAGATGGAATTCACCAACTCTACCATCATCACTATCGCGCACAGAATAAACACCATCTTAGACTACGACAAGTTAGTTTACCTACCTATTTGACCGGCTTAAAATGGCTGGCTAATTTTATGTTACTTAACTCTTCATAGGGTGATGGTTCTGGATCAAGGCCGAATTGTGGAATTCGACTCTCCAGATGCCCTCTTGAAGAATGAGCAATCTATGTTCTACGATTTGGCGAAAGATGCTAACATAATCTAGATCACCTTTGAATTAAGAACGTTTAATGTTATGTACAGTACAGTTCGTTACTAATATATCAACGTCACTTGATGGTCTTTACTAAGTAATCAGAACATTTTAATTGTCTCGACTAGTTAAGACATCTATAATCCTTTAATTCTTAAACGTTTTCATCGAGATTAATGTTACTAATACACTCTTAAAAGATGAAATCAGAAAAGTTGTTAATGGAATCAAATTAAAAAATAAGTTTCATAATATATTCATTTGCTCATCGTGATTTAACACTACATCTAAGGCGTTTTAGATTTTTACGCTCTTTATTATTTCGGTTCATTTACTTGCAACGTTCCTTCACCCTGTTTACAGACCCTTTAATATCTACGAATTTTAACCTTCGCATTGCAAATAAAAATTTTGTTTCCAACGAATTACAAAGTTTTCTACCATATCTTTATTGAGCTATTTCAACAGATTTAAAAGATTTATGTCAAACTTTGGTAGACAGATTAAGTAATACTACAGGATAGCTAGGTCAGTTTTGTGCCAACTCGACTTTCAATACCACACTTCTCTTACAAGTTATCTAATGCGTTATTGTGAAAAGATTAAACCGTTCCTAATTATAAAAACCAGGTACGCCCCCTATTTCTGATAACGATATCTTTAGAAAGATTAAAGGGTAAAAGACACGTAATTTGAGATTAAATTTATATACTTTCTCCGAATATGTTTCACCAGTTTGAAATGGAGTTCAGTTCAGTTCAGTGATAGAGAACCTTTCCGTTCAGAATTATATTCATTTTGACCACAATGAGATAATTTTCACGCCCTTAAACATTTCGGGAGAGTGTGGCACCCCCAAACGTCTTGGGAAAAATGTTTGAGGGCATAAAGGATGATGACTGCCCTGTGCTCGCACTTGGTGGCTGTCTTACCTAAAAACCACCATCCGTCACCAACTCAAATTGTTCGCCGAGTAATCGCACCACATATCGAAACGTCTGACGTAGGTTTTCTTTTCCTCTAAAATATACACTAATAAAATTAGGTGTCTCTAACCCTTTAAATTGGAAAACAATTACTTTTCGAAAGGTTATTTTATCAGTTTCTCTCAAACCACATTAGAGTTATGACTGAGTACGGCATCGTGTATAAAATCCCTTCAGATGATGAGTACCGTCATAGTTTCGAGTTTGATTTTGAGTTTAAAATCTTAAATTTCTTAAGCTCCAGTTATGATTATGGTCAGTGTATCGAGGGTTACGATTATAAAGGTCCAACACCGTATGAAGGAGTCGAATGGCAAGTCATTCCAAGGGTGTGCCCTCGCGGATTTCAAGAAATTCATGACAGAAATAGAGCCATGTCACTATATTTGAGGATTTTAACCATCCCTTCAGAGGCGTCTCTGGCAGTTTCTGCTAGCAATATCAAGGTGTTCATAAAGGGAGATCCTAACGAATATCAGATTTATAGATTCGAGGATCTTGAAAATACAAAATATCATTGGGGTTTCTGGCGTGGAAATGGTCGGCAACATACCAAACAAATTCGCTACATTAGAGATAACCATAAGACAATGCTGCCGAACGGTGATTTGACTTTGCAATTCAAGGGTACAGTGAATATTCAATTTGATCCAGCGCTTTGTAAAGTCTCGTCAAAGACTACACCAGTATCCGAGGCGTTAACCGGTGCAGACGTCACCCGCGAAATCGTCAAGAAACTCTTCGCGGAAGGAATGGGATCTGACGTCGTTCTTAAAGCCAGAGGCCAAGAGTTCAAATGCCACAAATGGATTCTATCACTGAGATGCGAGTACTTTCGAGCCATGTTCTCTAGCGGGTTGAAAGAGAGTCAAGACGGAGTTGTGGATTTCAGTCAAGACATGGACGGTGAACAACTGAAAGACTTGCTGGATTACTTGTACTTGGGGATGGCGTCTAACTTGAGCAAGACTTGCGGCGTCATGTTGAAGATGGCCGAGATGTTAGACCTTCAAGATTTGAAATCGCAAAGCGAGAAATTACTGA
Organism: Phalangium opilio; assembly: GCA_019434445.1. NCBI lineage: Eukaryota > Metazoa > Arthropoda > Arachnida > Opiliones > Phalangiidae > Phalangium > Phalangium opilio. The sequence goes on from JAEQBA010002744.1 coordinate 605,794, forward strand.
TTCAACAATTGAAGATGGACAACGCCTGGGATTTGTTAAACCTCGCTCGCGAGCAACGGTCAAAAAGTTTGCAAAAAGAGGCTCTTTTGTTATTGGCTAAAATCTCCGATTAAAAATGTCATCAAATTTTTTTTCCTGTTAAAATAGAACAATCCTTGGCTTCAGTATTAGTTTTACAATTTTTGAAACAGCAACGTTTATTCATAGAAAAAATACTGAAAAGGCACCGATAAAATTTATACACTTAATTATGGCGTAAACGAGGAATTCAATACATATGTCTATTATAATTACAACAATAATTATTACATAAAATTTTAATGTAATCGATTTGAAAAAAATGTTAATTTTTAAAATTGTTAATTAGGTCCAATTTAATTATATATATTTTTAATTTGTAATTTTTTTGGGTTAAATATTAATAGATTAAAAATACTTAACAATTAATTTTGAATGTAATTAAGGCATTAATTAATTTTAATTTAAGGCAATAAATTGAATATTATTTTGAGCTAATATTATTTTTTAGTTGAAATTATTGCCCGAAATGTTTGATCCATAGTAGAGAAATAAAAGCCAATTAAACGATGAAAACGTTCATTTAGTTTAAACGTTATTCTACTGATTTTTTTTAGCTAAGCCTAAATGCATAGGAAGATGAGTTTAATTACGTTTTAAATGACTTGTTCATAATTGGAAGTTTGTTTTTGGTTTAGTAGAATTATTTTTATTGGCTTATATTTACATTAACTGCTAAATAAGTCGCAGTATCAAAAAGCTAACGAGAATTTTTTTTCATTTTTCTAATGGCAAATTTTGTAGAAGTATTTTAGTTAGAGCAATTTACAATACTATATTTGAAGCAATTATTGTGTTATAATTGTGCATAGACGTGAATCTACGTGTTAGTTTGTTAAACAGTGAAGAGCATTGGTATTATTTACAGTGTAAGATACGATTTGAGTTGGTTAAAATTCACAAATTCAAATTTCGGAGTTAAAACTCAACCTAACAAAAGATAAACTATCTGGTGTCAATAATGAACACGTGGTTCTATATATTTCTCCATTGAGCAATTCTAAACTCAATCTAATTTTTTTTTATTTTTGAGTTTTCATGGGAGAGGGGTTAATATGTCTTGCCCGACTTGTTAAATTCAAATTTTTTATCAATATTGCTTTTACGAGATGCAATATTTATTTATTTTGTTGTTGAATTTGACTGAAAGGGTTATTTCTTTTTACAATTATTGACTAAGTATACAGTACTACCTACATTACAATATTTCATTGCCGCTGTAGATACGAATGACTCATGAGAAATGTTTTTTACAAGTTTAAAATTAAATATGCTTTTTGGGATTTAGTTATTAAACTAAAAATTGTTATTTAATAAAGTAAAATTAATATTAAATAGTACGGCATAATTAGGTTAAGACAAGGGAAGTGCAATAACCAATAGATCAAGTTTTTGAGTGTTTATGGAAATAGAGGAAGTGAGGTGAATGAATATGTAATTTCATATCTTTATAAGAGAAAAGTAGTGTTGCCGTCAACATGAGTTTTCACAAAAAATCTTAAAAATCTATGGATAATCCAGCAGTCATAATGTCGAAGTGAGCATGAAGATTTGAAACAAGTATTTTGATTTCTTTTCAAAATAGTAGTAAAATTCACCAACATATTTGACTTAATTTTGAATTTATTTTCAAAGTTGACAATATTACTACTAAAAATCAGAAAATTACTCGAGCAGTTTCCCGCCAAATCCGACCGTGCCTCTCAACGGCCAAAGAGCTTCAACCAATCAAAGAAGGGAACACTAAAACCTACAGATACGCGACTTCGTTTTGACCTTGAGAAAGTAGGCCTACCGTTCACGGGAACACTCTTTTCGCGTTCCGTTATTTGGTTGACCAATGAGAGAGCTAGTCGTAAAATGCCGGATAATTCGGAAAGTACAGAGTTGAAAATATTCTACGATGCTTAGGCCTAATATTTTCAGTTTGAAAAATCGGTTAAAATAGCGTTTCATTAACCATTTAAAAACAAAATGAACACGCTACCAACCCATCACATGGCGCTAACGAAAGTCACATTAATTCTTTAAACCTTCATGATCTCCTCAATTAAACACGGGCGTATCTACAGCGGGCAATTTTTATTATACAACATGATACCTTTACGAGCATTAAAACATTGACATAGAAATGTTAAACTTGTTAATTACGATACCAATGTCAACGTTTTTAGATTTCTATCCTTTCTTAATTTGGTAATGAGTAAAGCGTTGAATGATAATTATTACAATATGGTGGACGGATTAGAGACACTGTCAACATAAATTGACGCTTCAAGGATCGTGGAACAAGTCGGAATCGAATAACTTCGACCCGACACCTATAAACAATTAGTAGATCATTCGACTTTATGGTCAATTGTCATTTTATACATTATGACCAGTTTTGCTTACGTTTCTTTAAATTCTAGCGATTCTTTATCTATATCAGAAGTAAATCACGTGTTTTGTTTGAGTGACGTATTTAATTTGCATTATTAATTTATTGTTAACAGAGTTTATTTAAAATTCTTAAAATCCCCCGATCTTTTTGGCCCATTTCTAAATTCACTCATGACTTGCCAGGTTTTTCCTGACCCGTCACAGAAACCCTTAGTTAGACACTTCCTCAAAATAGGTGTATGATTTACTTCTGATATAAATATAACTTCTGGAAACGGTTTGTTTTTTACATTAACGATTAATTTTAACAACGTTTTAATTAATATTAAGTGTTTTAATATTATAGTTTCTATCGAGACTAATTTCACATTAAAAACAGTATAGTTTTGTTTCTAAGTTGTGTAGAAAAGAATGGTGGTGGTTTATTAAAAAATATCGTGATTAAAGTTTTAATTGTAAATTAGTGATTAAAATTTTGATTATTAATTTAAGTGTTTAGTAGTAAAATGTAGATTACTGCAAGAGCTTTAATATAAGACCAAGAACGTCAAAATCCGATGATAAATTAAAAAGTTATGAAGGTTGAAAGATCAGAGAATATTTTAAAATTTCTTCATGACGTCATGGAATATTCTGAAAATATTATTCACATTCGTATCTTTCTTATTTATGGTCCGATTTTCACGATCTTGGTCTCATTTTAAAGCTCAGTTTGAGATCTATTGAAATTTGTAAGTGAATAAATTATCAATTAAACGGATGATTTTGATTGGCTGCAATAATTTCAAAACCTTCAAACCTTTAACAACCATTCCTTTCTAGCACACTTTAGAATTTAAATCATTGCTGTTTAATTAAATTTAAACAGCAATTAATTTAATTGCTGAGCCATTGATGATTAAAATTTGTTAACTATTGAAACGTAATATCACGTATATAAGTACATTAGCTTTAAATATATATTTTTATTATTATTTATATGTTTATGGTAAATACCCGCTAACATATATTGCATTAACATATTTATTTGTTTGTTTACGGTAATAAAGGCGACAATATCGCGCGTAAAATATTTTGAAAGCGATATTTTCCATGAGCACAGTTGACCTCGGGGGGCGTTTAATTTATTTTAATCACGATGTCACGTGATAACGTTAATTATTCATTTATTTATTTATTTTAAAAGTGAAGTGAAATATTAGAGTTCATGGTATTCGAACTGAGCTCATTGTAAGCATATTGTAGGTACAAAGTAGGTCAAAATCAGTCCAAAGCTGACGAAATTACGACATACTTTGTTCGAAAATTCATTTAAAACTTTGTTAGTTTTGGTCCAATTTCGACATAATTTGTCTCATCTTATACGGAGTTCTATCCGAACACGCGACTTTCTAAAAACCGCGTTTTATTCGCGATACCTATCCCTTTAAATAGATGACGTCACGAGATGACTTAATTATTCTCCTCGTGAGAGCAATGATGATTCGTTGAACACTTGGCTGGTGAATCGACGCTAGTTTTGCCGCTAGCTTTGTCAGCTTCGTTGTCATTGGTTGATGGCATGTCACCTAAAAGGGCTTTGGCGATCCAAGGATCGTTCTTGAAGCCTTTGCAGAATTCTTCACGGCTTAATTTACCGTCTTGATTCTGTTTCATAGATATTAATTTTGTCTTGATCAACTCGATAACAACATTTGTATCTCGGGAGTGTCATGCTTTAAGCTGGACAACAACAGTAGCTGGGAATTTTGGAGCTGTTCATGCAGTTTTATGGGTAGACAAGTGCAAAAGCGGTGAAAACTCGTTAAGAAATGTAAAGCACTTTCAAACAGCAGTGAAAACCTCGATTAGAAATGTAAAGCACTTTCAAACAGCAGTGAAAACCTCGATTAGAAATGCAAAGCACTTTCGAACAGCAGTGAAAACCTCGATTAGAAATGCAAAGCACTTTCGAACAGCAGTGAAAACCTCGATTAGAAATGCCAAACACTTTCGAACAGCAGTGAAAACCTCGATTAGAAATGCCAAACACTTTCGAACAGCAGTGAAAACCTCGATTAGAAATGCCAAACACTTTCAAACAGCAGTGAAAATCTCGATAAGAAATGCCAAACACTTTCAAACAGCAGTGAAAATCTCGATTAGAAATGCCAAACACTTTCAAACAGCAGTGAAAATCTCGATAAGAAATGCCAAACACTTTCAAACAGCAGTGAAAATCTCGATAAGAAATGCCAAACACTTTCAAACAGCAGTGAAAATCTCGATTAGAAATGCCAAACACTTTCAAACAGCAGTGAAAATCTCGATTAGAAATGCCAAACACTTTCAAACAGCAGTGAAAATCTCGATAAGAAATGCGAAGCACTTTCAAAAAGCAGTGAAAAACTCAATAAGAAATGCAAAACACTTTCAAACACGGTAACAAATGCAAAACACTTTCAAAAAACGTAAATCTGTGCAAAAACTCAAAAACAAACCAATACTTAAATACCAGATTTTGAACCTAATGTGTTCTTGACGTACAAAATGGGGAGGCTTAAGCATTTTGGCAAAGACATCAGTAACTCAAAAACTTACCTTATCTAATTTGGCGAATAGCTGATTGACTCTTTTCTCAGGCGAGTCAACTGTTGAACCGGCGTCTCCATTTTGACTTCCATTCTCGTGGCTCCGCGAACGTTGACTGGCATGCAGTCGTTGAGGCATCGTCTTGCCGTGCAACGCGTAGATCGAACGGACGATGTCCAACATTTCCGATTGCGTTACGTAACCGTCGTTGTCCAAGTCGTACAAATTAAAGGCCCCTAATTAACAACAAGAACAACAAGCCAATTAGGTTTAAAGTGAGACTGAAATGAACGGAAGGGAAAGACGTGACTCTTACAATTCAGTTTCTCTTCAACAGATCCCCTACTTGCTACGGATATTGCTCGGATAAATTCCTTAAATGTTATCACGCCATCCTGTGAGAGAAAGACAAAATATTTATTACATTTAGGAATTTGCTTTTTAATTGTAAAGATGATAATAAGGAAAGAAGAATAAATATTATTTTGCGACCAAATTAGCATATGCAGTCTTAAGGTGGAATTCATAAACGTCGGACGCAACGCAATTTAGTACAGACAAAGGCAGGGCGTCGAGCGCAAAAGACAGGACTTTGCGCACGACGCCCTGCCTTTGCCTGTACTAAATTGCGTTGCGTCCGACGTTTATGAATTCAACCTTTAATTTTCTTGCACAGGGTGTTTCTGATAAGTCTGTCATAAATTAAAGAACGTGTTCTTGGGGTCAGATTGAGTTAAAAGTGTCAAAGAACATGAGGTCTGCAACAATTAGCATTGAATATGTGGCCCCAGAAAGATTGGTCCCTGAAACATGGAAATAGACAAAAAGTACAGGAAGATGAATTCAGCCTCATCAACTTGTTTAGAATTATTATATAGTTTCAATAGCATTCAATCGAACAACGTTTTTAACCACTTCTTTACCTAGCAGAAGTTTATTATTAATCGGTTAGAAGTATGCCTATACTGGTAAAGTAAAGCTAACTCAAAGTGTCATGGTAAACCTTGTCATGAAAGGTTGAATAACGTTGTTCGATTGAACGGTATAAAAACTGTATAATAATTCTAAACAAGTTGATGAAGCTGAATACATTTTCCTCTCCATTTTTTGACTACTACCTTGTTTTAGGGGCCCATCTAAACTAAATGTTTTAGACGCCACGTTTCATTCAGTCTGGCCCAAAGTATATGGCATACTTATCAGAAACACCCTGTTATTGTATTTTTGTATTAGAAAAAGCGCTCTCCCAACCCCTATTGGGTATTTTGTTATTTACTCACTTTGTTTACATCAAAGACGTTGAATACATAGTCAACGAATCTTCCCGGATTACCCGATGGAAAAAACTGGCCGTAGATATTGGCAAACTCCTGTTGTAACAATAATTTCAAATTTAATTGTTAATAAAAATCACGGTTTAACTCGGGCTACGTTCCGACTAATTTGTAAGGCTGCGTTAAAACAGTTCTTACTCACAACTTTCGACATGAAACCCGTTGGACAATCACGGATAAAGTCTTTGTACCATTTTTGCAACTGAGGACCCTCAACTGAAAATAAAAATAAATATCATAAAGAATTAAAAAAAAAATTAGATTAAGTTTAAATTAATTTAAAAACTGGTTTATTTTTAATAAATTGCAATAAAAAGACAATCACGGATAACGACTTCGTACCATTTTTGCAACTGAGAACCCTCGACTAGAAATTTGTAATTACCGTAATTTTTAAAAATGGTAATTTACCGGGTAAATTACCGAAACATTACCGGTAAATTAGCGATTTAAATTTTAGAATAACAAAAATTACCGTGATTTATGGTATTTTATACTTTCACAGGCTAATTACCATTTTAAAATCGGTAAGATATAAATCGGCAATTTACGCTGTATTTGGTAAATTATAGGTAATTTACGAACGGTAAATAACCGACTCACATCTCTACCCTCGACTGAATAAAAATTAAGGTAAAGAATTTCAAAAATTAGCTTTAAGTTCATTAAAAACTGGTTATATTTTAAAAAAAATTACTTAAAAAAATGGTCTAATGTAGAGGTTGCTGCTAACCTCTGCAGTATACCATTTTTCAAAAGAAGTTGGCTAAAATTGAGGTACTACTTTTAATGCTCATTGATAATTGACTGAATTCAAGAAATATAGCAAGTTGTACCCTTTGAGTAGTATAGTAAACTTGTTTCACCCTAACAACTAACAAACGTTTATTAAAACCTTTTAATTGATTAAACATAACTTCCTCTATCAAAATATTAATATATTTTGAATAACAACGAACATTAATAAGAATATTGTAGTAAAAATATCTTTGAACCTGAACCTTTTACCTCTGAAGGTCGCTTAGGGACTCGTGGGGGGGGGGGAGTTTTGACGAAAGAGGGTAGCAATATTTAGTGACAGGTGGTAATACGCCTCGATTAACTTCCCTAAACCCCTCCCTCCATGCCCCCCCTGGCGTTATCCTTTCATCTCCGAACTAATTGGGTTATTATCTCGTCCCTTAATGAAGTAGCAGCACATTTTTTATCTCGTGTTGCAAAAAAAGTAGCAAGGCGTTATAATTACTTACTATATAGGGTGTTTGTGATAAGTATGCCATAAATTAAGTGGCAGTGTTCTTTGGGAAATCAATTTTGAGTCAAAAATGTTCTATACTTCTATCGCCATTTTGCTACAAGGGACACCGTTTTCGAGTTAAGATTACTATATATGGGGTGTTCCTGATAAGTATGCCATAAATTAAGTGGCAGTGTTCTTTGGGAAATCAAATTTGAGTCAAAAATGTTCTATACTTCTATCTATGACATTTTGTCACAAGGGACACCGTTTTCGAGTTAGGATTTGACTGTGTCCCTGTGTCCCTTTTGGCAAAAGTTACAATTTCGACTGAAGAAGTTTTGACTAAGGCCTAGAAATGTTTTCCACGTTACAATCATTTTTTAATGCACTCAACTTTCCACTAAACATTTTTGTTATCCCATTCCTTTTAAGTTGCCTAAAATGGGGCCCCATTCCCTATGGAGTTTCTTTATGAAAGGACCCTACTTTGGGCAAATAGTAAAAAAAAGGTACGCAACCTAAAGTTTATTTTGACCCTCGTGCACTCTTTCATAGAATGAATGACGTCAGTCTTCACGTCAGTGGCACGCGGGCCTTCAAGACAGATTGGGCGTGAACCGTCTAACCGGGTACCATACATTATATCAAAATTCCATTAATGGCTAAATTTCGAAGGTCTCCATTGATTCACTTTGAGATTACGTTCGGCCCCTTGTTCACTGTGTGTTTTATTTATAGATTCTTGACTATAGAAAACCAATAACTTTACAAACGATACGAGACATAAGATAAGTGATCGGTGGTTCGTTCTGTCTGTGACGTTGATGGGTACATCACGTGTCGTTCTTACGAAACTACACGGCGTCGTTACCCAGGTGGGGGTTTTAAGGACTTGGTAACATGATGTTGTTATTGTTTGTTAGAAACAATGTTTGTTTCAACTTTCAAATTCAATAACACAATGCTCACTCAATCAGGGGATATTCATAAAGGTACACTATTACGAGGTGGTCTAGAACAGAACCTTCCTAAGAGTTTTAATGGTCAAGGGTTCGCGGACCCAGCCATGAACTAAACCAAACCATGTCTAATGAACCTTTCCCCTAGTGTGACTGATATCAACCACGCCGTTTGATCAAAACATACGAACAGATAAACAATCAAATATCTCAAATAAATGTAACACTACTTTGAAATTAATTTTAAGTGACCTTGATATACCATCTTCCCCCCATCCCGCGCACACAGCTTTAAACAGCGAGTTCACTAAAATTAAACATAGGAATAACCTTGATATCCTAGAAATTAACACCATTCTTAATATGCTTTGACTGTGCTGCATACCGTTCCGTTATTATACATCTTGGTGTTGCATGTTATCACTATTTCCCAACTCCTAAAGGTTTTATGCAATTTATGTATCATCTAAGCCTAAACCACCAAGAGGTATTGAGTTTCACCCTTCTTTAATAATAGCCTTCTACTGGAATGCAACTATCCGAGTAAGAGTGGCATTGATCAATAAAATCAATTCTCTAGAATGATGTTAGCTTCAGACTCGGGGGGTTTGATTTCATTTCTGTAACTTGATCCTAGCACTTTACGAAATGATCTCGGTTATACCAAACCTTCAATGGAATCTTTTGGCACCAAAGATCAAATCGTTGAGGAGCAAGCTTATGTCAGAAAACAACACTTCGCGTTTCTTCGTAATGATAGAATCGGGAATGCATACAGCTAATAGGAATATTGAATTTTGTGTAATCACGTGACTAGGGGGATTTTATTAATCATTATGTATGACCATAAGTTTATAAGATATGTTCCATAAGTATGACTATCGTATACAAATTCGTAATGCTACTGAGAGACTTACAGCTCGAGCTAGTTCGAGAACGACGGAAGCGAGTCAATTGAAGTCCTACACTCGGTGGTTAATTTTGCATGCAGGACTTGCATCTAGGTCCTATTTAGTCTGCATTACTAAGCCCAAATTTGACAGCAGCGCCTCACCAGGCCTCCCTCGCTTTACCCTGAATCTATGACCTACCTTATTCACTTCAAAATTACAAGCTCCAGTTTCTAAGTTACCAGTGACAAACTTATGGTCAACATATCTTATGGTATGACGACGTTTTCCTGGAGTGGCTACCAACCAATGAAATCACAGACGTCACCTTACAGTACTCAAGCCCGGCCCACAAAACCCACGTAGAAATTAACAATGGAGATACCTGGGCACAATTATTCTTATTAGCCCACTGTACTTCAGTCCTTCAACCCTTTTTTGAACACAATGTACCAATATTAGTAACAGTAACAAACCTTAATGGGATATTCCCTTGCTGACCTTCGCCTAGCGGACAACGTTCCCTTCCCTACCCCTCTTGGCCGATCAATATTAGGACGCCATCAATCATTCGCCGGTCTGTCACCTGATATACATTAAGATCAGGAAATCACCCCCACCACTATATTTACCTATAGAGATAGACGCCATGAATGCAATTCATCATCCTAAAAATATTGAAAAGGACTGATTTCTATGTCAAAGTCAATTTTATGAAATCATCTTATCCCGTCAATTAACGTTAGTCTATGGTCGAAGAATTTTAGTTTATTATTCATGATAAGAAGGTAATGTATTCAGGCGTATGTTTGTGTATAGTACTCCAGGCTTCGTAACGTAATTATAACCGAAACCATTTGCTGCCCTAATGGTCAACTCTACTCTCGCGTGTAATTAAGAAACCGTAGCTTGGGAGGGGGACTGTACACGCCATATTTATGCTCTCTCAAATGATCGAAGGCAACCGTACAGGATTGGCTGGACAATATCAACCGTCCATGGTGGTTTTTGTACAGACGAAACATGAAGCATATTTACAGCTTTCTCATGGTTTATGCAAACGTTTATGTGTTAGCTGTGTACAAATAAGTGTTGTCAGTGTCAGTCAAGGGGGATCTAGAATAGGTTGTTTTACCGTTTTAGTGGTTTGTCTTCGTCCCAGCCTTGAGAATAACAGAAACAACTTAACCAAAAGGAGCGTATTAGGAACTAGAGGGGCACAAAGGGCATTGCCCCTGCAATAATTTCGGTTTGCTTTCTCCAATGTCGAACTTTTCCAAACAAGGATATGTCAAGGCTGATGAAATATTGTCACGCTATAAAGACAAATACAAAAGTACTTGCTTCGGAGGACTAATGGACTAAATCATGTTGTACCATTTAAACCGTTATGAGAAAAGGAATACCATTTAAACCGTTATGAGAAAAGGAATTTAAGAAACTAAAATCAATAGACCTAAAAATAAAATAAACAAGCTGGCCATATATATACGCCCGTTAAGGGGCAGATTAAAAATGAAGCAAGCGCCATCTAGTGAACAGAAATACAAACTCAAAGGTGACATTTTTTCATTGGCTGAAAACATTCTGACACTAAAATTCTGCCTCTGCGCATTTCTAAGCGAACCAATAAGATCACCCCTCATTCGTGAAAGCCCGGTTTAGAAACTCGTAAGGCCGTTGTAAATTTTGAATGAATTTATTTTTAGGTGTATAGACCATTTTGGAAACTTTCAAATCACATAAAGAGAAACCAAAAAAAGGGACGAGGCCTCCATTAGGGTATTCTTCTAATCCTCGCCATGAAGCACCGTCTGGCGTTGCTTTTGGGGTGAGCAAAATAACCCAAGATGGTGGCCGCGCACCTCTTGTGTATGTAATTTTTGAAACAATCTATTTGATTCGATTCGTTTATCAAATACCTAATTTATTTTTCAGTTTAAAAACGTCGAAGTTCAACAGGCTGATGTAACCATGCATGCGTGTATAAATACCACGTTCTGAACCGTGCCATTTCCCCAATCAAAAGGAAACTGACAAATTTTGACTGTCTACATCACAAAGAACAAAGCTACAAACGAACACCTTTCCTGAATGTACCTTACATGTTTACCTTACTGGTACGTTATCAACTTACGTTGAAACACATTGATTTGGTAGTGGAGTGAGTTTGTCTTTGCAATTATACACACAGACACGGTCTTGTTCACGGTGATTATTGGGTTTTGCCTTCAAAATGTGACAGATAATTGCGCAATGTCCCTACATAATGAAGGGGTTATACAATGGGAAACCACTGAATATGCGTGCATGCAGTCTTTGCTTTTGAGAAACTCAATTTGACACGCCCCCTCCCCCGGCTCGCGTGACCGCCCCGCACCGACGACGCCTAAACAACCTCGATCTAAGAATGTTAGAATTGCTAGGACATCCGTGGCAACGATTTCCAATAATCTAAATAGAAGACACACGGTGTTCCTAAAATGAGGGTGACAGAACCATAAGTTCATAAGTTATGTTCCATAGTTTTGTCACTGGTTACATGACTAGGCTTGTCATGAGGCGAGGTGATGCATCGAAAAATACAGCGTTACATACAGACAAACACGTAGAGATGAAACTACCCGTTTCTAATATTATAATGGTGCCACCGTGGCGTTACTCCATTTACCCATAATTCCATTATGTAAGTTGGTATAGTCCTATTACCTTGAAGGTTCGATTTCAAAAAGAAGGAAAAAGCTTAAAGAAGAATATTTGGGTCAAGGTTAGCTGAATATTTTATTAAAGGTTGTGGCAAAAATAAAGCTCTACGAAAGGTTGCTTGACCATTAAGTTTTCTTTTAAGGTGTCATTCGAAGCTTTCATGGCTACCTGCGTACATCATTAGAGAAATTACGCGAAGGATGCACCTAGGCAAAGTAAAGTTTGATTCTGTCTTGGGCTCTTGACATACTCTGTAGACAGTGCGCACTAAAGGGCCCAGAGAAATTTCTTCCCTTGTTCCTAAAATTTAACCGCGCTTCAGAAGTTTAGAGTAACAAGAAATTTCATTTACACGTGGCTAAGCTACTAAAATATTTTCACCGATAGGTGACAGCACTCAGTGATTCCCAACCTCGAAAAGCATGCTGGGATTTTTAAAGAGCTACGGATAGCCCCCCAACTATGCCACTCCAGAATCACACTTCCCTCCTTAGAGCATCCCATGCCACAAATTTTAAATTCGTAGCAGACGAACCCTATTTAGTTGGCCTTGAAATTCCACAATAAATATGGCCTTGAAATACCTTATGATACATTATAATTTATTGCACCGAATCTCAGAATTTTAATTTTTAAAAATTCTCCCAAATCAAAACAAAGTTCAGAATATTCTCGCTGGCGCCTGGCAGTTCTTAAAAATATCAAATTAGTCTGAGAGAATTCGCACTAACCCAATTAATACAATCAAAGCTAAGCCTAATGTAACCAAGGCTTAACTGTCAGCAGTTCCTTTTAAATCGCGAACAACGAGTGCGCAATTAATTAGTTGAAGACTGCTAATCAGTTCGGGTTTAATGAAAAGAGCTCATTACATAAACCTTCCCAATTTGGAACACTTCGAGTTAATTGATTCTTATCGATTGACGCGTCAAAGTGGGCCGCTAATTACCCACCCCAAGCTAAATAACGATCCTCCCTTGAGTAAACAGCTCATATTTTAAATTAGCACCAAGCGTATTAAACGGGCCGAGTCTTAAGTAAATCATACTTAGTAATTGCATGGAAGGAGTCTAAGTAACATAAGTCAAATTATTTCTTAATTTTCTTTCTTTTAAATTTGAATCGTAGACCATTTTTACACGTAATTTGATAAGTCTAGAAGACATTGGGCGACAAAGGAAAGGGCAAGGTTCATTCGGCAATTGCGGACAGAATGTCCTTGGCCTGTCAGAAGCAGCTACCTTGACAATTCATCCTCTGTACTCTGCAGCGCGCATGCTCGCATTATAACTGAAATACATAAATCGGATCACCGTTTTTCAAAGATTCTTCCCCACAAAAAACTCACGGAATTATTTAGAAGCCACGCCCCTATAGAGTTATAGTAGATGAGATAGTGACGGTGATACAAGTTTCACATCCGTAAAACACTCATTGCTTCATAACTTTTTTTGTTGCGGTTCTTAGGACAAATGAAAAACCGACAAAGAACATTTTGGACTCAAAATTGCCCCATACTGTCCTTCGATGCAACCATACTACCACTCTTTTTGGAATTAAACGCGGCGACACTAACATCTAGCGACATCTAGAGAGAAAATTTCTCCTTACTACGTCATCAAACGAAACAAAATTTTAACTAGGCTTTTTCCAAACACAATACTTTACTTGCAAATTTATAAATTGCTACGAAACCAAATAAAGAAGTAAACATATCATAATAAACTAGATTTTCCAAGGCTTTTTTTCGCATTTTAAGTTTGTGGATGACGAAAATTATGTCACTAACACTTTAAGCAAGGATCAAGATACACCGATCGCAAGTAACAAGTGTCGCTCAACAATTTCGTCTGCAATGATTATACAATGTCGTGCCGGGAAACGATCAAGCATAGAGTCGAGGTTTTTTGGTCCAGTTTGTATCCCGCCTATATTTCCGTTTGAATTTCCGTAATAAAACAATTTAATTCGATGTTTAATGAAATAGAAAGATGGTCGTCAATATTTATCGCAATACATTCTAGCCTTTCCACGCGTTGCATTAATTTGCGCGGATAAATATAGCGGAAATCAATATATATCACGGTTGCGGAATATCCAGAACTCTCGGTGTACGGTTTCCGATTCAATGGTAGAAGAATTGATGTTTTGCAAATTAAATATCAAAGTGGGCGGTCGAACATATAATCATTTGATCCATGACATCCGAAACGAAGACATTTGTCAAAGACTGAATTATATATGTACCATGACATGGTGGTGGTGGTACTCAAAGACCTGTTCAGACTAGACTAATATCTTACGTTCCTGTCGGTCGCCACCTCGTTAATTTAGAGTCGATACGTTCATTCCCTACGTTAGTGCAGACGACGCAAAACGAGTCGCGTACATGGGGTTATTTATGAGCCAAGGCCCAAGACATAAAAGAATAAAAGAGCTGAACATCCGAATGACAACGAGGTGGTGCCATCTCGATGCACTGCCCGTGACGAAATTGAACCAATTTCAAACTAAACCCATGCAAGACTTTTACGTAGCCCTTGTCACATGTCAGATTAAGCGAGAAAAGGGACTTCACTGGCGTGAACGTATAGATTTTAGTTTAGTCTGAATGGATCTTTAAGCAGTCGCTAAGCACTAACGACAGATTTTCGAGCCTAATTTGTGAAAATCCTTAAAATTTACGTAAAATCTTTTCAATTAAGTTCATATTGGATTATCCGCCTCATATTTGTTTTGCTTTGAGCTGGTCTGCGTTCCAAGCTTAGACGGAGAGGAAAGAGAGAGAGAGAGAGAGAGAGAGAGAGGGATGGAGTGCTATATTTGAGTTTCCCGAGACACGTCATAATGGATGGATGACTCGAACCATTATCCTTTTCGCTAACCCTAGACTCTGTCCACTCTAAGAGATGTCTTGACGTGTTTCTCACAAAGATAGGGCTTTTATGGGACTCATATCCCGGACCTAATACTAGACAGAGGAACGACCGACGTCGCAAACTTGAGATAGTATAACCATAAGGAACATAATAACAATAAGTATGATGCACGATTCCTAAATTACTTTGGTTGGTTTGCTGCCATGGGTGTTGCTGCCTTCAAAATGGAACTAGATGAGCAATTGAGCATCTATGTTCTAAAAGCATACATACTTATTTGTTCTACCCCGTGGGTTAATTGCTTGTTTAACAAAATTACTTAAATAGTTGGGTTTATAGGGAAATCATTGAATATCACACCCTTATTTTTAACGTATTTCACTGAGTTTATATCATACTTATTGTATTTATGTTACTTATATTATATAAGGCGATTACAAAAACGGATAAAAAGAACACGCATCCCAGGAGTCCTTGTACAATGGGACCATTGGGACATAGCCCGGGACTAAGATACCCAGAACAAAAAACAAGAAGGCAAAGAGATATTAATATAGTTTCACTCAAATCAATATGTTCCGAATTAACTATTAAACTATTCAACTTGATTAACACAATTTGATAATGTCAAGTCAAACTTTACTGAGAGAAATAAATGGAATAAAAGCGGTTCGTGGTAAAGAAAGTTGGCATATCATATGCAATATTAAAGAGAGGATGAAATAGCAAGAGAACTATTTTTTAAACTCCTTTAAACAGAGTAAAAATCAATTGAACAAATATTGCCAATGGATATCTAATCATTTAATTCTCCATTTAAAATTTTCCCTAATTTCGTTAATCTATGTATTCTTGGTCTAACTAATAGCATGCTTATGTCACGTGGGGCTCAACACATCATGGTAAGAGCTCCGACTGATTTCATCATTGTAGTACTTTCACCGGTATGTTTAATTCAAGGATGAAACTAAATTGCGAGTCAAAATTTTTGACGAAGACAACGATCAGGGGTATTGGATTGTAATACTAGAATTTCTCTCTCGGATATGTCCATCAAGTGGAGAGACTAAGCTCACAGAGAATCTTGACATTCGTCCCACTTGCGAAAACTTGACCAATAAGGCCTGGACGCGCAACTTTTAGGGTTGACTTAAGCTCTCTAGATCGCGTTATGATAGTAGACTATATGGAACCCGTGTAGCTTGCCCGGAACTCCACCATCTGTCAAAATCCCATTCAAGAAAGAAGAAATTTTCACAATATTGATTTCGTTCTTCCCATTTCTTCCCAGGCGCAATTTCTTGCTCAAAATATACCAAGTATGAAGCTAAAGACCTTCTACATCTTAATGCCTTTACCTTAAAGTAGATGTGCTATACCTTAAATTCTATCGTAGTGCATGAAAAGGTGTTCCATAATTTGTAATAACAGAAGGGGATAATAGTAGAAGGATGACACGCTGTACTATAGTTATGTAACATGAATCTTCCCGGGCTCATGGCACCATTTTTGTTTGCTCTCTCTCGCTCATCAAACTTCTGATGGGTAACTATCGCACAGTGCTAAGTCAATTCTATAACTGTTCAAACGGCACTAAATCCTCAGCAATCAACCCACAAACCTTGATTGTCCTGACGTGGGACAAAAATCCACTAGTGTATGCGTCTTGGCAAACAGTTAAGCTCTAATAGAGTAATGATGAGGGTACTATGTACACGGCGTATGTGATTCGGTTTAGTAATCTTGCTCCAAATGTTGGAAATGACGTTGGGAAGTATGTCATAGAACAGTTTCGACTCAAAATCTTCCAAAGAAAGCCCCCCCTCTCCCATACGCATAGTTTTTGACATGCCCTTCAGAAAAACCTAGGCCTAGTGTAACTTTTAACATAAGTTTGAGAGACAAAGTGTAACTTAGATTAGTAATCAAAATTACAATCAGCAAAACGTAGCAGCGAACGAGGTAATCATATGCCCTTTATTGACAATATCATGGCCCAATCCTGGGGAGACTAAGGCCCAACCAACAAATATACAAGTTGGCTTGGTCTAGTCTCCATTTAAGGGATAGTATCACGTGACTAACAAAGTTGACTGTAGTACCATCTGTCGCTGAGCGACGAAAATAAATCTCTTATTTTTCTGATTGATTTAGAGTCTGACTCTTGGAGTTAAACGGGTTCAGCGCAACTTGCCAATCAGGTTATCCCTTTCTCGCCTCAAAACCCGAGCTCGAGATTTGAGCCATTATAAAAATTCAAAAGATTTGTTGGCTGGGTCTATTGTTTAGTGAATTGAAAGGAATTAAAGACTTGTTGTCTTGCATTTTCACTTTAAATCGAAACCCATCCACTCTCAGGAATTGCCTTCTAAACCTCGGAAAAGATTTTCCAAGACTGCATCAGGAATTATTTCTTTTTCTTCTGCATCAGTTCCATCGAAATTGAAGTGAAAATCAGGGGAATGTTGGGTCCGTCAAGCCTTCGGGCGGTATCGTTTAGAACACGTGGCAATATCAATTTAAAACCATGTTTTCACAGAGTCCCAAGAAATTCTAACGGAGCTGGGATCTTTATTGATCAGGCATGAAACCGTGGTGGGTCGCAGTCGCTCTCAAACTATAAACGGACTCTTAGAATCTTTTGTGGTCAAGTTTCTGCCCTACTTTTATAACTATCTTTTTATTAGAAAATTCCTCGGGCGCAAAACTGGACAATGGGAGTCCCTAGTAATTTCAACTGAACTTTCGTTTTCGTTTCAACTTATGAACTAAATTATTAAACTTTGACCCGGATCATGAATCGATTAAAAAGACAGAGAGGGATAGTAAGTAGTCCGCGTGCTAAGCCTAATGCTCTTTAATGGATTATAATAACATAAGTTTATGAGATATGTTCCATAAGCATGACACTACCTATACTTCTGGTTACTGAGAGCTTGTCATGAAGTGAGTGAGGTAGGCCATAGATTTAGGGTAAAGCGAGCGACGCCTGGTGAGGCGCTGCTGTCAAAGGGTTAGTAATGCAGGCTAAATAGGAAGATGGAAGCCCTGCAATATTAACCACCGAGTGTAGGACTTCAATTCTCGCTTCCGTCGTTCTCGAACTAGCTCTCACTTGTCTCTAGCATTACAAAGTAAAGGAAGTGTTATACTTATGGAACATAACCTTATGTTTCCACCAATGAAGAAAATTGCCACATGCAAAATTTACTTATTCTTATCTTCAATGACTTTATTTAACTTATAACTATTTGCTTATGAGTTAACTGAAAAACGCAAGGCACCGTGCGTGGGAAAAAACTGTTTACGTACAGGTGTTTGTTTATAAATGAAGAGTTCAAAGTTTAGGAAAACGAAAGAAGCGTGAATAAATTAGTAGATGTCCCGATCTTAATTACCGGTTGCGTATCCGGAACACGACCGAGTCTGAATAAATTAACAAACACACTTTTAATTAAAAGAGACATCGGCAAAATAGCGAAATTAACATATTAATATCTTTTAGTTTCGCCTGATTAAGTCCTGTCTGATGCGTACACGCACTAATAAACTTCAAGTGTCAACTCTCATCATGGACTTTGTCATTCTAAAGAGGACTAGCAAAGAAAAAAAATTTTTGCGACCAAATTAGCATACGAAGTAATGTTAATTATTTAATTTCCTCAACACAAGCCTACTTTTTAAAATTGATTTCTTTGAAATGAATTATTTTATTGAAATAGACCTTGATATACCCTAATGGGGAAAACAAACCAGATCGTACTTTTATACGCCCCCGTTTAATATTATTATCTTATACTCGGGTTTCAATAGAAGTAAGATAAGGGACTAGAAGTAAAGTGCTCTAGCAGTGGTAATAGATCCTGGCACTAGTGAACAAATTTGAGGATTTTATGCCCCTTCCATCGCATAGAGAGAAAAAAATTGGTCGAGTTCGAAAAGCATTTTCTACCCCCATCCCCTCAACCTAAAGCCGCGGAACACGGACGCAGGCGCTTGAATCTAGTTCGGCCATCTACCGCCGTGAGTGTCTCAAGTTTTGGAGAGGGAAAATTCAGAAACCGCTACCAGAGGGCCGACCGTTGGTGTGTTATCAAGAATATTCACTTTTGCGAAGTGAAGAATTTGGTTACCTCGATACTTCTAGTCCCTTATCTTACTTCTGTTTTCACCAAAAACTCGCTCGGCAATCTCCAAATACTTCACTAATTTATCCCCCATCGACAAAGAAGGTACATACATGCCCTGTTTTACAATCCCCTAAAGAGTTTATAAGATCCTTACGATTTATATTCGGCAAATAGTTCCTCGCCAATCCCCAAACACCGAATACGTGCAGTGGTCACTAGTTTGTTTCCAAATCTCAAACTCCTCCTTTAGTTTCCTTATACCAATTTTCCCCGTATTGACCGAAAACCAAAAGCCGGACACTGTTTAAGATCTCTGTTGCGTCAAAGTACAAACATACTCGATCCAACGTACTCTTTCTTTGTTGATGCTTCAATATCGGAAGAACGGATTTATGTACACAATCGTTACCTGACTCTAAAAGAAGGGATACGGATGGGTATTTTATCCCTTGTCAACGCTGAAAAGTAACATTAGGACACTGTCATTGTGTTATTCTTTATTTATGGCAAGGTTTAGTGTAATTGATGAGTCAAAATGGCGTCTGCCGGAATGTCTGACTTCGATTAAGGCGCCAAATCGATTTTACGTCCATACCAATAACCCGTGAACATTCTGGGGCCGTCGACTCCCAAAAACAAAGGTTGCTGCTCACAGAAATTAAAGGGAGCATCAATTGTTCAAACAATTTGAAATAATTAGAGTAGACTCAAAAATTAACGTTTTCGTTGATTTTTAACCCTTAAAGGAGAGGCAAATAGAGAAGTGGAAGGTACTAAACTTTGAACGGCATAGTCGTTTCTGTATCTCAAGCGCATGCGCACAGCCGAGGAGCCAGACGCACTGACTAAGATGAAAGTAGGCACGATCAGCAGAGCTAAAACTTCGTCACAAGTTGAAAACATATTTCTTACAGAATTTTTTTCCGCTCTCTCTTTTGAGCTGACTACGCATGTGCGGAACTGTAGGACCGAGCCAGCACTCTATAGGCCTACCGGCTTTGAAAAGGGGGCTGACGGAGCCTCCTCACTGATTATACTTAAAACTTGTATTTAATTTTTGGTAGCTATTCGCGTTCCTCTCTTTGATTGGCTTTGAATAATATATAGTGCATTAAAAATTAAAAGCACTTAAAATAGCTAATATTTCATATCAGTAAAATATTAAAAAAGATACGAGCAATTAAGTTTACTTAATGGCACTTAACCATTAGTCATCTCTGCAAAAAAAGAGAGATTCAATTGGACGACTTGTACCACGTGACAAATTCGTCCAACAGAGTTTTATGGCCCCCAATCCCTCTGTAGTTATCTTCGCAAATTAAAAGGCCTAGAGCGTATGGTTCTCACTATCATCTTTATAATTTTAGTCGGATCCAATTTTAAATATTCATTAAAGAACTTAAAACTCTGGAATCTTAAAAGTCATTAAATTTGCCCGGATTCCTTTGACTTCCCAAGAGATGAATTAGAGTTCACGCTAAGACCGTTAAATATTAATTAGACGCAACTAGAGCTATAATTAACATGGCGACCCAATTAAAGAAATGATTAATTTGTCTGAAGATAAGATTAACTGATGTTCTGTCAGATATGCTTGTAATACTTTAATATGTCCTTAGAGTACACATTTAATTAACAAATAAACAATTGCTTTCAACTTTGATTGCATTTACAGAGTGTTTCTGTTGATAAGTCTGCAAGGGGATGTTCTTTGGGAAATCGATTTTGAGTTGAAAATGTTCTATACTTCTATCTCCATTTTGTTTGCCACAAGGCACACTGTTTTCGAGTTATGATTGGTCAAAGTATTTTACGGACGACCCCTTAAATTTAATTAAGAAACTGATTAAGGCAATGATTTCCAATTTAATTCAGGGGTCTTTCCCTTAAACACTCATCAAATCTTAACTCGAAAACAGTGTCCCTTAGGTCAAACAAAATGGAGATAGAAGTCATACATTTTCGACTCAAAGAACATCACAAGGGATAGATTTAATTTTAGAAGTAGGAATGGACAACGGCTAGTATTTATTTCAGCCCAGTATAGAGCCCCTCCCTCCAACACGTAACTAAAAGTTCAAATTGTCTTATTGGCTCGCTTAAACTACGTTTTGATGACGTTGCTGCATGACGGGGACGGCGAAAAATACGCAATTCCTTTTTACCTCTGTCGCTATGACCCGCCTCTTCTTTCATACCCCCCCCCGTCCCGTGGAAGGGGGTACGAGACTTTGACGCGCGCCCAGATTACTCCGTTCTCCATTCCTACTTCTAAAATTAAATCTATCCCTGACATCACCAATAATTTATGCCAAGCACTCTGTATATTTAAGAAAGTTGTTAATTTGTGTGTTTACGTTAAATTTTTAACATCTACATACACATTGAAGTTACTCCTCTACGTTTGGAGTCATTTAAAAACACAAAAATCACGCGACGTCGTGTATACCTTAGCTAATGGATCAATAACGGCCAGTTGTACAAAATCAAAACAAAAACCAGTCATGTGACCAGCGGCTAATTTCCAACCACGATAACATATATTTAACGATCAAAGCCCTATAAACTCCATTTTTTTTCTGTTCTTCCTCCGACCTCAATTCGAAAAATATTCGCTCTTTTTTATGTTGAACTAATCTTTTGCTATGCAAATATGTGCTTTAATAAAATGTTAAAACACTCGGGAAACGAAAATCCATATTTCCAGTGCAGGTGTAAGGTAAAAAGGTACGAGGTACTCTCTACTCTAGGGAATTGGCAGCCCGTACCAATGACTGAATCTGATTAAGGCTAGGAAAGTTAAAAGCTGCTGATAACCTAATACGACTTTAATGTACTTGCTACCGGGCAGTAAATTGCGGCTGCGCATAGCTACGCTTAGCTTCTAGTAAGGTTTAGTTAGGTCAACGCGTGCAAGTCTTACATTAGAGGGAAAACGAACAACAGAGTCGTTATTTCTGAGGTCTATTAAGAGTAAGCGGTCACAAGGGTCACAATTTCCGAGGTGTAGTAAGAGTAAGTGGTCACAAGGGTCGCAATTTCTGCAGGTGTAGTAAGAGTAATCGGTCACAAGGGTCACAATTTCTGAGGTGAAGTAAGAGTAATCGGTCACAAGGGTCACAATTTAGGAGGTGAAGTAAGAGTAATCGGTCACAAGGGTCACAATTTAGGAGGTGAAGTAAGAGTAATCGGTCACAAGGGTCACAATTTAGGAGGTGAAGTAAGAGTAATCGGTCACAAGGGTCACAATTTAGGAGGT
The DNA here is from genome assembly GCA_019434445.1 of Phalangium opilio. Lineage (NCBI taxonomy): Eukaryota > Metazoa > Arthropoda > Arachnida > Opiliones > Phalangiidae > Phalangium > Phalangium opilio. The sequence goes on from JAEQBA010002744.1 coordinate 628,222, forward strand.
GAAGTAAGAGTAATCGGTCACAAGGGTCACAATTTCCGAGGTGAAGTAAGAGTAATCGGTCACAAGGGTCACAATTTCCGAGGTGTAGTAAGAGTAAGCGGTCACAAGGGTCGCAATTTCTGCAGGTGTAGTAAGAGTAAGCGGTCACAAGGGTCACAATTTCTGAGGTGAAGTAAGAGTAAGCGGTCAAAAGGGTCACAATTTCCGAGGTCTAGTAAAAGTAAGAGGTCACAAGGGTCACAATTTCCGAGGTGTAGTAAAAGTAAGAGGTCACAAGAGTCGTAATTACCGAGGTGACGTAAGATGTATTTAACACTCCAAGATTTCCCGTACACAGATTTCAAGTATACAATCGTTTTAGCACTGTCAAGGCGACCATACTCTCTTCAGTGCAGGTGCAGCGGCTCATTACGCTAAGTGACCACCGTCCCTAGCTTGAACTCCCTATTCTAGATCCTCTTTGGTTATGGTAAGAAACGACGCGGTATAAACATTGAAACTTAAAGACCTCTGGACTCCACCTACTAAATAAGGCAAATACGTTATTCAAATCGAGTACAATCTGGTGGTTTGGTTTGGTTGGTATGGTTTTATCATTCTGTGGCCGTTCAACACCCACCCAGTTAAAAACGGTTCCGCTCCGGAAACTGACCGGAAATTATCGCCAACCTATTTCAATTTCTTTTGCCGTAGCGCCACGTGTTGGATTTGCGTGCTACGCTCAATTGCTTTCTAACGTGACCACGTTAAAGATTAAGATTCCCGACTGGCATGTGTTGTGTTTGGAAGTTCAAAAGTCGATACAACTAGCAACGTAGGGAAACCATAACATAAATAAAATAAACTCAACTCAAGGTCCGTTCAGACTAGAGTAAATCATGGATTAACTAACGCTAAGGATTGTTCACTGTGTTTCTCATATATTGCTATCGCCAGCTATATGTTCCGAATTGTTCCTTGATTCCCCTCTTCATTCCCCCAAATTTGTTGGACCAAAATGGATGTAGATATAGCGCCATCTCTAGTCAAAATAAATAGTTTTTGCGGATTTTAAAGATGGCGGCGCCCAATTTAGGCGGGATTTTTATTTTTACGTCATAGGACACGTGATATTTGGTCCAATATTCTTATGACTTCCTGTTAGGGATAGTAGTTGCTGCTAGGGGGCGTTTGGAACATGCATACTTTATCTTTTAGGGGAACGAACAATCCCTAGCGTTAGTTAATCCATGAGTAAATGTTACGTTCCCGTTGGTCGCCTCGTGAATTTTCCCCCAGTTGCCTTTTTGTCAAGAAAACGTAGTCCCATACGCGGAGGAATACAGTACCAATTAATTATTTTGAGACACCAATTATATTCAAAAATAATAGATTTTGTAAAGTATTTTATAGAATTAGAGGCGAATATTTAAAAAAATATGGGATTTTATAGGATATTTAATGAAATTATGGGTGAATAGGTCCAAAAATACTGGATCTTACAGGACTTATAAGACTATCGTTCTACGTGGAATTGAATTATTGTACGTCAACAATTACGGTTTAACTTCTTAGAGGGTTACAATTAACTTATGGCATAGTACATAAAAATAAACTATAGGCCGACTAGATCAAAACATACGTTGCTACGTAGCTTATTAAATTTCTCCAAGGAATTTCTTAATTCTTCAGTACAATGATATTTGGGGAGCTGCCTTCGTTTATGACGCGCTATAGTCGACAACGTCTTTGCCTTGTCACTCTATGAACCAATAGAAGAGAGAGACTAGACCACTATTATAAGCCTTTGTTCTTACCTTCCCCTTTATTGGCTCGACAAGTTAAACATTAGCGTGTACAATACGAACATCCCACGAGAGAAGACCGACTGTAATCTCCTTTATGACCGTGTTTTATGTGTTTTAGACAGGAAATAAAAATATAGTAGAAGACAGAACACACATCTTGCTGTCAAATAAAACTCAATAGACAGTTTAAGCACGTATCGTTCGCTTAATATATACATAGTTTTCACACAAGGGCATGCATGCGCCTTGGCTTGTTAATAGCAGAAGTAAATTTAGACTAGAAGTACTGAGCTAACCAAATTCTTCACTTTGCGAAAGTGAATATTTTTGATAAGACAGCAACGGTTGGCCCTCTGGTAGCGGTTTCTGTATTTTCCCCCTCCAAAACGTGAGACGCTCGCGGCGGTAGACGGGGGCCGAACTAGATTCAAGCACCCGCTTCGTCCGTGTTCCGCGGCTTTAGGTTGAGTGGAAGGGGGTAGGAAATGTTTTTGGAACTCGACCAATTTTTCTCTCTCTCGTGTAGGCGCAGTAGGGAAGCGGCATAAAATCCTCAAATTTGTTCACTAGTGCCAGCTACTACCAATGCTAGAGCTCTTTACTTCTAGTCTCATCTTACTTCTGTTAATAGTTAAGAAACGCTAATTGAGTAACGAAGAGGGAACTATTAACTTGGCGTATGTTTGTTCGGTTTAGTAACCTTGCTATAATAAATGTTAATTCTGATGTTGGGAAGAATCATAGCTTTGTGGTGGTACACTTCTCTCGATAAGAAGTATTATGTACTTCTGGTTATAGGTGTGGAGAATACGACTTCATCTCACCTTTTCTGCTCCAATAATAAATTACACCCGGGTGTTTATACCTTAAGTTGATTGCTTCCACAATATTGACCATCCCAGAATATTGCATATTTCACGAAACAAATAGATGGAAAATTTCCCAAAGAAATCGAAATTTGAACAAATATTATCATATAATAATAACAACATGTACTAATCATCCGTATTAATACAGCCAAAGGCAGGGTTTATTATAAGCCCTTTGACCCCATAATAGCCTTTATTCAATGTCACATCGCGAACGATCTGAGAGTGACGTGAAATCCCTAGTCTTCTATTCAATCTCAAAATATTGATTCCGCGGTGACACGTCCCACACTTTCAGCGTGCTTTATTCCATCAGGAAATAACGTGGAGTGCCATGGTTCTATTTCTAAGGCTTATAAAACTATTGTTATATCATATTATAAGCCTTTTATACGCAGAGAATTATTTTTGTTTTGAGCTCTCAAGCTCGTTATGTCTTTTATAATCCCGGACTAACCCTATTGTGTGTTCGGAGTTGAAAGAGCTTTATTATTTCCCCCAATGACACGGCCCAGCGCCGCTCCAGTGCACCCTGGTGTGCACTGAACAATTTTATAGTGGATTTTCTTCGCATTGAAAATTAAAATTTAGGAAAATTTTATTATTTACCAAGGACGTCTTGAATAACCATAACCATAACCATAAGTATAATAATATTATACCCAAGTTTATTACTTCAACGGTTAGTAATAGGACATTGAGATGCGAGTCGTGACGTCATAAAGTTAGCACACGTGACACCAAGGGTTAAATTAAAATTTAGAAAATTTCATTACAATATTGAAGTATGTATTCAACTTTAAAGCTTAATTATAACAATTTTATCACCAAGTTTATTACTTCAATGGTTAGTAATGACACATTGAGACGAAAGTCGTGACGTCATGAAGTTAGCACACGTGACACCAAGGGTCAAATTAAAATTTGAATAAATTTCATTACAATATTGAAGTATGTATTCAACTTTAAAGCTTAATTATAACAATTTGGTCATCAAGTTTATTTCTTTACGTGTTAGCATTGATAATTTGAGTTCTGACGTCACGAAGTCACGTGGTACCTCAGGAAAATTATGTTTCCAAAACGAATTTACTCGAGCCATGATTGTTGGAACTCCGCGTACATTTAACATCATAAGAAAATGCAGGATTTTCTTTCGTCACATGAATGAATAGGTTACTACCTCTGACGTCGACTGAAGAACAAGACCTGTACAATAACGAGAATGGAACGCGTTCTTGGAGACTTACCTCCAACATTATTGAACTTATAAATTCTAATATTTTTTATCTCAAAACAGTTTTCGAGATGATATTTTAAAATATTGATATTTTTCTCCATTTATATTCGGAGATTCGATATTTTTGCGTTTAAAAATATATCGGTAAAAGAAGCTGATGGGTGCTATGCCTATATTTTGAAAGAAATATTTTGTCGAGAGCCAAAAATCCTCTTAAAGTGGCACTGTGTTGAAAAGGATGAGACTTCAACTCGTCACCGTGGATTTAGCCACAGGGATAAACACTCTTCAGAAGTCATCCCACACTGTTCCGCCCACACAGGGATGCCAGATTGAAAACCTTCAACCCGCCAAAATCAAATTGGAAACAAGCCCAAAAAACCGCCAATCGGTGTTTCGAAAAGAAGCCCAAAAACTGCCTAAGATCTAAACTATCCAGCCCAAAAACAAGCCAAAAATTTATCGTGAAAATTTGAAATTGTTTTTTTAGAAATTTTAATGCAAATTCTATACTGACACCATTTTTAAAACGCAAAACAAAATGAAATCCTTTTATTTAATCAAAAGGTTTGACAGCACCATTTGTCAGTTTTTTGGGCATTCTAATGATCTTCCCCTATTGGCGGTATTTTAAGTACAGAAAGCCAAAGAAAAACCCGACAAGCCCAATTTCCAGCCAACAGCCAACCCTTTTATTTCAAGCCAATATTTTTGAGTGGAAGCCCAATTGGCGGCTTTCCAGCCCAATATGGCAACCCTGCGCCCACACACTGCGCAAACTCCGGACTTTAACATCGAGCCAAGCTTTCCCATATCACCATCAGAAGTATATATTGCTTTTGCAAAATTGAAATAACTTTAATCGAAGTACTTATGTTTGAAAGTGTTCAAATACGAGTTGTAACCTTACGTGAACTAACGAAGCGTTTAATGTTTATGTGTAATTAGTAAAAACAGAAGTATATAATATTCTGCTTCGGGGGAAGTGTACCAACCACTAAGGCGGTTAATTTAATTGTAACATGATTCTTCCCAACATTAGAATCAACATTTGGAGTGCACAAGGTTACTAAACCGAATCACATACGCCATGTAATTAGTTCCCTAATTATTACTCTATTGGCGCTGCTTAACTATTTGCCAAGGCGCATGCGCTTGTGTGTTTTTGTCCCGCCACGTTAAGACAATCAAGGTTTGTGCCTACTTGATTGCTGAGGATTTAGTTGACCAAACAGTTATAGAATTCACCCTAGCACGGTGCCATTGTTACCCATATGAAGTTTGATGAGTAAGGGAGAGCAAACAAAAATGGTGCCATGAGCCCGGGAAGAACCATGAACATTACATAACTAAAGTATTAAGAGGGGAAACAGAGTGTCATCCTTCTAGTATTATCCCCTTCTAGTAATAAAAAAGGATTATGGAAATTCTTGGAGATATACTCCTCAATGATTTTTGTTAATTACAATAACTTAATTAGTTCTAAGAAAGATTAACCGAAGCACCGTGAGAAACTCCTTAACGGGGGAATGAATACAAACGTTTGAAATTGTCTATGAAGAAGCACTACTTTATGTTATGTACGTCTAACCATACGTGATTTTAACCGTTAACTTCGAACGCGGAGCAAATTGGGGTTGATTTGGTAGGCAACACAAAAGAGCGGCTATTTTTCAAGAGCGTAGATCCGGAGCTTTTTCCGCAGCTATGATTAATAACTGAAGAATAGCGAAATAAAAACCTTTAGTGAAGATACTCAAAAGTAAGGCCTTGGTCCTGTCTAAAACTCAACGCTAAAAGATAAATATAGTCTTCTTCAACAAGCTCCCTCTCTCTCTCTAAAAAGGTTTCACTTTTCCAAAATCCAAAACACGCTCAAGTCTCAAACTCAAAATGGAACTAAAATACGGGATAAGCGCTTGTTATTCAATGCACGATTTGGGATCTTCTAAGAATGCAATAAACAAGGGAACAAAATCCATAAACCCATAAGTGAAAAACAATCCGTAAATAAGTTTAAAAAAGAATGTATTGAAACTAGGCATTGAGATATAGTAGGGGAAAACATGGTTGTAGCATGGCGAAGAAGTTATATTTGCTAATTATTAGCTTCTCTAACTCGGATTTCTCGCATTTATATTTGCCTGTTCCAAGTTAGAAAGGCAGGCGTTCCAAGTTTGGAAGAAGTGTTCCATTTTAGAGCTGACTGTTCCAACTATCATCTAGCTTTTCTAAAACACATTTTAGTGGAAAAATACGCGTCGTAGCTGACTGAAAATGGATGAAATTTATAGGAAATACATAGTTTAGACGCAAGGCGGATTCATACCATTTGCACTTAGAGCGTAAAATCGTCTGCTATTTTACACTCTAAGTTGCCTGGTATCCTTGTGTTAATGGTAGGAATCCTCCATGCCTGTAAACTATGTATAACTCAAACTTCCTGCCTATTATATCATTAAATTATTTCGTACTAAAATATCTGACTCTCCAAAAAGCGTTCCAAGAAACTAATTGTCAAGTTCAAAGAGTTTGTTGAACTTATAGTGGGTTATTATAAACTTATGATAACATGAAGATATCTCAGTCCGGGCACTTATTTTATTCTGAAAAGAGCTTTTAGGCAAAATAAGCTTCCAGCGGCATTATGTATTCCACGCTTATTAATATTTATGACAGTTTTTACTCATAATGCGCCGCTATATAATCTGTATTACCATATCACCCTGAATATTCTACGAGACTATCATTCTCTATGTGGTTTAGTATAAAGTATCCCTACGCCATGGTTCCCCTTTCACTGAAAACTCGAATTCACATTTACGGTGACGGGACGACCTTACGCGACGAGGCTGTTAGGTAAACTACGAAAATCCATTGGGTGTCTTAATGAGAGGAGTTGAAATGGAAATCTAGCGCGTCTATCGATGGAAATATACAAGGTACAACACAACGCATGCGCTGTAGTCTTAAACCGAAGCTCATTTCATATATATTTCCCATTCAAAAGATTTAATATTTGTTTAAAATTTGTTAATATTTAAAACAATTGTCTTTGAAATGGAAATCTAGCGTTGTCTGCCTAATTATCATTACAAATCTTCTTTGTTAAGATGCCTAATTAACATAAATATGTCTTGTAGATCACTAATTTATTGTTTTTGAATTTTTTCCCAAATTAGTTAATATTACCAAGAAGTGATATCTAGTTTATTAGGGAGAAGTTTCAAATTCGCATCTTATATCTTCTCCCTAATAAATTAGATATCACTTCTTGATATTACAAAAACAGTTAAACTTGTTAATTTTTAAATAATTATTTTTGAGGTGCCTGAAAAAATATATCAGATGAATTTCATCTGTACTAAAAACATAATTTGCATGACCTCTAACCTCAAATATACCAGGACACGTCACCGAATGAAAAAATGCTTGCTTTTGAATTTATATTTCAGTTTGAAAATATAGAAAAATTGTTAAAAATTATAAAAATTTATTATATTGTTCAAAAATTTTAAACTAATTTATAATTTTAACCGATTTAATTATTTTTTAGAATTTTAATTTAATACTACACTTAATTTTAATGTGCTGTCGAATTTTGCCGCCATGAACATTACATAACCTTTCACCTTAAAACAGAAAAGGTTTTTTCTAGATTATGTCGACGTAGGCTTCATGACCTCTGAGCTAACATATCTCAGAAGAACACTGACAGGAACGTTCCAAAACCCAAATCTTTTATCTGAGAAATCGATATCTGATAACATTTTTTTTTAATTCTACGCGTCATTTCGCTTCTCACGAAACTCAGTTGCGAAACTTAAAAAGAAAACTCATTGCATTGTCTTGCTCATCAAGTTTCAAAAATCTAAGAAAGATTTCTTTGTAGGATGAGCGTCGTGCTGGGAAACGTAGTGTAAAAATAAGGAATAAAAGACCCCTTTCCTTATCCTTAGAAAGTTCCTTTTAAAGACAGCTAGAGAGGACCTTAAAGGCGCATTTTCAATCTAGATTTACTTAGACATAAGCTTTTGCAAAGAAGTGATATCTAGTTTACTAGGGAGGTGCCTAAGTATTCGCGTGCCATAGTCCCATTTGGTGCTCAAAGTAAAAAGCAATGGAGTTACGCCATCTTTAGTCAATTTTATTCATTCGAAGCTTGTTTGAAAACGATACGAGTTTCAGTGAACTTTTCTGTTTTAATATTTTTGAAGATTTGCTGTTTTTGAAAGCGTGTCAACAGCTTTTTGAAAACGGGCCTTAACTCCTTCGCCCCGCCCCCTTTCGACAGGTCTTTTCATTCTGTTTTTCATACCACGAAGAATAAGTGTCTTAATTCTTTGTCTTTCGGACACAAAAAAGGAAAGGCTCCCTCCCTGTGACTTTTACTAATCTTATTTCTTTCATTCATTGAAAAACAAAGACCTTACAAAAACCCTTAAAAGAATCACACGAACAGTATTTGAAAAGTAAAACCATTCGCATAAAACACAGGCTGGTAAATGAACACCATCAAGGTGCGCAGATCTCTTAGGCTTTGCTACCAATTGCGCAGCATTAAAACTATTTAGGGATGGAGCAAAAGTTAAGAACCCTATTAAAGTGCCTGTAAAGTTGTCGTTCTTCTTTAAAATACGTCACAGACACGTGACTGAGAAAAGGCGTGCTTCAAAAAACTTAATTATTTTTATTTCGAAAACTAGCACTTCGGGAAATTGGCGCTGCAACCTCTCGCAAATCAAGGAATATGTGGAGTTTTCTTATCTTAGCGTCTCGTGGTGCCTATGACGTATTTCAAATAATATTTTTAGCCATCCTCCGATGCAAAGTTTACAGACCCTTTAAGCTACAATAACCTGCACTGAAACAGAAAACAGAAAACCACCCTGAAGTGGCAGATATAGTAGGATTCATTCTTGGAAAATGTTGAAAACATCTTGCAGAAAACCTGTTTCTTCTATGAAACTTCTACTCAATCGAAGACTAGAATGTATAATTGGTTGTGAAAATACCAGTACACAAATATCTGTATATCTGTATAGTCTTTAAGGGCCTTAGTTTGTCCTACATCGCTATAAAGAGTACAAAGAAGTTTCAACAAAGTTAAAACTTTTTAAGACTTAGCGAAGCCCCAACCAAAAACCCGTGTTTCGTAACCGTTAATATCATCAGACTGCGGCTTAAGTCACAAACCAGATTACGAGAAGCACTTGTGTAAATTTCCATACCTAAACTCGCCTCACTTGGCACTGCGTTCCAACGCGCCGGTACCGATACCCTTTAGCGTCAAATGACGGTATCCCGAGCGTGGTATGCAAACCGAGGCTTAAGATTTAATGACCTAAAATCCTCTTAGAAGCCCGCTCAACTTGCTAATGCCTGATTAATGACAGAATACCCGAGCTTATGCATATATAGTATAAGTAAATAATATAACCTAGGAAGTTAAGTAATTAGTTTCTTACGTGTTCTGTCAACAGTGGGAAGCCCCGCTGTGGAACTCTGTTAGCAAAGTATTACCATGGACTTTTGAGCAAGAAACAAGAATGTTTAAAAACAATTACCTACTGGGTTTTTGATTTTATCGAATTATGGTTTATGGTCTTCATTATGAAGAATGAACACTTCTATTTCAGAGGACTTAAGTCAGCAAACAAATTATTTTTGGCGATTTACATACATTAATCTCATTTGCTACACGTGTGCAATAAACATTACTGATCTATTCGTACTAGCATAAGCTCATAAGATTTGTTCACCATAAGTTTGTCACAGGTTACTGAGAGCTTGTCATGAAGTGATTGACGTATAGGTCATAGATTCCAGTAAAACGAGGCCTGGTAAGCTAGAGCTGTCAAAGGATTATTACAGACTAAATAGGAAGACCTGTAAAACCGAGTCGTCGTTCTCTAACTATGGCTCCCGGTAACTCTCTAGCATTACGAAGTGTAGGGAATGTGATACTTATGGAACATAACCTATAAACTTTTGGTTCTATATAAAACATTGCATCGGATTCTAATTTTACTTATTTTGAAAGGCACCACCGTAGCCTTGCCTACGCATTAGCTTTGCAATAAGTACAAGCAATTGCGCCAGAGGTCCAGCAAGCATCTGGAAGCGACCCCAAAGCGTTATAAATGTACTAAACTATCGGAGAAAACTTTGGGAACGCACCTGACGCACTTTTTGCTCTATTTTGAATATTTAGATAATTGATACAAGACTTGCCCATATTTTTTTCATACACATTTGATACGAGTTATTTACCCGTTTTCGAGAGCAGGTTACTTACGAATGCAAAAACTCCTTACCCAAAGTTTTTCCCATACATAAAATGAAATTTAAAGACCGAGATCCAACGAAAATTATTCTGGCGACAGTGCACACGCGCGCGCCGGTTTTCCCGCCCTACCCCAAGGTGGGTTAACTATAAGAAGCGCCAAGTGCTTTTAGACAAACTGAGTGTTACTGTTTCCTTTCATCTTCAGACTGTTGGTTTAGTACACACCTTACATAAGGGTTTGTAGGAAATTTTTGGATTGACAATGCTGGATTTTTCTAGATTAATAGGGTATTCCGTTAACTACTTGAAGAGAAACGAAGACTCAAGCGAGAGACCGCCCTCCTACGTTATTTCCCAGGCGCCAGAACGAAACGGAGCCCGAGTTCACCATGCTCAGAGGGACTCGCACTGTCTCTAGCGGCCCGCCTCTGTGGTGTTAGCAGCTTTTGCGCAAGTACATTAATGGCGTGATCTATCCAATCAATTTTTTGCCAACATCCTGCGACTAGTTTTAGGTGTTTAACACTAACAGAGCCCACTTGAACCCATAATTACCACTACTTGAGTCATGGGTTCATAAAAGATTTTTTTAGAAAAACTTCAATCCCCTACCTTCCCCCCTCATTTTGAAAATCCCGACATAACCAGGTTTCTTACGAACCTTTTTCGTTGGACCTCCGTCTTTAAAAGCTACAAAATATATTCCGTCCATGGGCTTTGGGAGGGATTTTATTAAACATTGGAAAGATACATATTTAAAAGAGTAAACATTCGGTATATAATCTTAGAAAAGAGGCGACGACTCCCATCGGAATACCTCGGTATCTTTCCACTTTCTAAGGCGGTTCATGCAAATTTACTTTCTTCGTTGTGGGAGCCATTATATTTACCACCTAGTCTTGGTACAGAGGAAGGAAATACCGACTTAAGGTCAATATTTGTCCACTGGGAAACCGTCGAGAGAGAGAGAAGAGCATACTTAGGACAGATATTTTATAAAAATCTTAGCGGATGCTTTCATGCAGACGAAGTTACGTGTAAATGCCCATTCAGACTAAAGTAAAATGTTTCGTTCCCGTCTCGCCACGTTAATTTCGTATCGGTCAGTTCCCTGTTCAGACGCCAGAGCAGACGACTTAAAACAAGTTGGGTATATAGAGAACTTTCAGTTGTAGGAGGAGCTGAGTCTCGTGACATATTGGTGGGCTTAAGCAGGAATGAAGCTGAGACCACTCAATATGGCTACCAGAACAGCGGTAAGACTTGGGAGAGTGTGACGTACTACTATCCCATCTGAAAGCTCTCTATAGTGACTTTTCAACCAAGACTTTTGAATAGTAAAATAAACGAACATTCAAAATGATAAATACCGTGCCAAGAATCTTAAAACTTTTCATATATCGTCTGCTAAAGCGTAGTTCACTCGATCACGCGTCAGTAAGGCACGATCGAGTGAGCCATGGCTAAGGAATAGGCGCTAACTAGTAACTATGAGGTGCCATTTCGATGCACTGTCTGACGAAATTGAACTAAACCGCGAATCTTTTAGGTGTGAACTAAGCGAGCGGAGCGACCTGACTGAACGTAAAGTCTGAATGGGCCTTTAAACTATCGAAACTGTGTCACAAATTAAAACTCCATGTATTAAGAAGAACATGTCGAAAGTGTCAAATAATCTTGGTCCTAAAAGCGAGGTGCAGTCACTAACTTCTAAAATTAACTTAGAGCACAAGTAACATATTTACGTTACTGACCGGAACTCATATTTATGTTACTTATGGCCCGAGTGTATTCAACGATAGTGCAAAACCTAATTTGACCGTACTTCACTACTTGGTTGGAAACAGAGATCACACAACACTGCAGTCAAACCGAGAGTCAAACATTTACTAGACACCACTAATCAAATTTTGGAGACTTTAGTAAAGTTATCAGACGTTAAACCAATTAATTAACGAGATCCTAAACTCAATTTACGATTTCAAGTCTGCGGTGTTGAATTAAGGTGAAATTCCTTTACTAACAAGACCCTTTATTTAACAAATTGAAGCACAAATGCATGCACACCTGACTCAGAGACTCAGAAAAACTTCAACCAACTTCTTACGTAAACCCTTTAGGAAACCAGTGTTACAAAATGTTTCTAAGACTAATTTAATGAAGCAGCTTAATTATCTTAGTAAGAAAATTGAAGACCAAATAATGGGCGTAACGATGAGAACGGAAACATAAGTACCTACTTAAACCAGCAAGTAAAACTTTCTTAAGTAAACTAAATACCAGAGGGGAATTACCGAGGTTAACGGTACGAAAACCTTACTACAATATAGGCAGGTATACAGTATAAACAATTGAAGTACTCCTCCAATAAAACTATAGACTATTCCATTAATTCCATGCAGAAGACAAGAAAACACAGTGCACAAGGTAGGGGCCGCCTTATTGGGTTAGAGGCAGTGCGAGTTGACTAGCGTCTCTCCGCGCGTGTAGTGAACTGGGGTGAAATCCGTCTCCCATCCTTGTGTCTTGGTTTCTCTACAAGTAGTTTAGGGAATTGTCTATACATTTTCCAAAGAGAAAGAGGATTTTCCCTGCAGCTAAGTACGTCTAAACGCAAGAGGTGAAGTTTTCCAATCGCCTATGGGGTTTCTTAAGTGCCAGGTAAAACACCGAACCTAACCTCAATAACATTGTATTTCTAAGTAAACAATTGTATCAATCTTATTTGTAGCCTTAAGGGCAGTTAACTATTATATCTTATGTATATTAAAGAAAGTGATGAAGTGATTTCTTTGTTCTTTGTCACAATTGGTTAGTTTTCCGATTTGATTAACGAAAACTGCATTTGTGGTTGGTATCAGTAACTCTTGGGTAATTACGGTTGATTAGATGTGCTTTGGTTTTTCCGTTCTTGATATCAAGGTTGGGTCGGGGTCGACACCTTAGTCATTAAGATTGTTAAGATAAGAACGTCCGATTCATGACCCCAACATTGACCCCTAATTAAGCATGCTTTTATTAAATGGGAAAGTTACAAAAAAAATGTCATTCAGGTATTACTTTGGGATGAGCCCAAAAAGGCTTAGTATCTACACGTAGACATGAAACTCGTTTCAGTTTTGACCAGTGGTCAAAGTGGGTCAAAATGCGTACCTAGACTTTTGAAAGAATAAGTATTTTTTTAAAGTGATATAATTTTCTAAGTCTTATAAAATGTTATCCAGACGATCTTAGAAAAATAAATATATAAATAAATAAATAAAAATTTAATAAAACTTTATTTTCAAGGCGTGTATTTTCTGACCAGTGGTTAAAAATGGGTCAATATACTCAGGCTATTGAGAAGAGAAAACTATTTTTAAAGTTGAAGAGTGGGTATACATTTTTTTTTTCGCGTCTTGAAAAAAATTACGGCGATTATCCTGGCTGGCGAAATTCGGGAAAACCAACCAAGAATACATACACCAACTTGGAATCATTGTGCTACATCCATTTTCACTCAACGTATCTAGAATAATTTTGTGGGAGGAGCTAGCTAGACTAATCATTATGCATGACGAATTTTACCTGGCGAATAAAATCTATACGCTCTGCCCTCGCGTTGTTACTAACCAATGAAATGGCACTTCAGAAAGACATCCGAATTGAGGCTTGACGGATTGTTAGTTCTCTAGCCCGGCCCACAAACCTCGCATAGAAATTAACATGGGATACATACGAGACCACTATGATTCCAATTATCTGTATGCATTCCTGGGGAAACCTTATGGGGGAAAGTGCGCCTTAAAGGCATTAGATCGAAGGCGTCAGGTTGCTAAGCTTGTTTGTGTGAGGGGGGCATATTCCCCCCCCCACTTTGGACACTTGCCAGGCTGCTACTTCCTCTATTCCTCCCCCCGCTTCATCCGCTACGCGCCAAGCCATGATGCAGGTAAGTTTTACTACGAAGGCCGTTCCTGCCATTAAACGTGACATTAAGTCAACCATGCAACCATAAGTAACACGATAGTGTCATAAGTGTGAACTCGCTTATAAAATGAACTGGTAAGACTGTTAAAAGGGTATTGAAATATTACCCATCTTTTTTTTGATAGTGGACTCTATAAGCACTACGCGTTAAAAGGACTCTAAAGAACACATCGGCGGATGGTTAAAAATTATTTGAAATACGTCATAGGCACCACGTGACGCCAAGATAAAGAGACCCGCATGGCCGGTAGGACTGGATATCTATTCCTTGTTTTTAGCGAGATTGCAGCGCATATTCCTAGAAGTACTAGTTTTCGAAATATAACGAACTAAGCTAATTCTTCAATCCACGCCCTTCCTCAGTCACATGTCTATGACGTAGCTCAGATAATTTTTACCCAGCCACCGATGCCTTCTTTACAGACCCTTTAAAGGTCGAGTTCCATCGAAAAGGTTCTAGAAAACTGAAAAGCGAGCACAGAGACTAACGTTGGATTGTCGTTTCCTCATTGGCTAACCATTATGGACCCCACTGGACGCGCTTTCAATCCTAAAAATATTGGGCCATTCCAGACCAAATTTGAGGCCCTATACTGGCCTTTTACAAGCAGACTACGATATTCTCTGCCTACCCTCTGACGTCGCCTAACTGCACGGTTGTTCCATTGTTAGTCTCTATGCTCTGATTATCAGTTCACTAGCCTAACCCTTTTTCTTGGTGGAACTCTGCCTTTAATAGGAAATTTTAATTCGAGATTGGGTCCCCGCTTGAATAGCCAGCTCGACCCCGAGCTAAGTCTTTTCGGGCATCAGTAACTACGACCGGGCTATCTAAAATATTAAACTCGAATCCCACAGGAGGGAATACCGATGCATTCCCAGCAATTTCACTAACATAGAGCTTGGTACAGTTTCCGTGAACAAAAAAAGGGCAGTGAAAGACAATCAAAGGCCCTATAGCTGCATGGAATCGAGAGGAAACTTAACTTTAACGACTTTAGCCGCCGAGGGTCCCCAAAGGCCTTTCAACAAAACCGCCATAAAGAAGATGACATAACTGAGATTCCTAACTAAAATTCCACAGTTTAAAATATTAAAAGAAGATTTTACAGTTTGCGTTGGTGACAGCAGAGAAAATGTTCTCTTTCATGCTTTAAATTGTCATAATTCAGATGTGAACTTTTTAAACCACGCTTTGGTAATTTTGATAAGATTCTGATACTGTTAAACAATGTACATACGTTAACTATTTGAGAAAACTAATTAGGGTATATATACAGTACAATCAAGAAGTGATATCTAGTTTATTAGGGAGAAGGTTTAAGATGCCTCCTAAGTGTCCCTGCCCCCCTTTCAAAGTACAAGGGGGGACGTAAAAGGAGGCCCCGGGCTATTTCGCTACACTCTCCTCAGTCGGAAAATACAAGTAATTTTTTTATCATTCGCGTCGCGCTGACGTGAGGAGTTTTCAAGAACCAATGAGATGCTGGCTGCTGGTTGTAATTTAGAGGCGGCGGAGGGCAGGGATTAACTCCGGGGTACCTACTATACGTTTGGACTCACTGGAGATAGAGCTGGAAATGTGCAGGCGAATTTATACCTTCTCCCAAATAAACTAGATATCACTTCTTAACCGTACAATTTCCTCCTTACCAATACTGTATAATCTGGTGGTTTTGCAACTGCACTAACGATTTAAATCATTTCAGGAACATTTAATAACCGAAGAAATTGATTCAAGATAAATGTTGTAATATTTTAAGACTTAAAACTAAATGAAACAGAAGTTAAGAGCATCATCTTATATTAGTTCCGACCCATCCATTATTCAACATTTTGTTATTGAATAATTAGTTACATATACTTATGCGTATTATTTTTGTAACATAAATTGCTTATTTAATAATGGTTCCTGATGCTCAAATGACGAAATTAATGTCACTAATCGATTTGCGACTTTCTTTAATCCTAATATAATACGAAGTTGCTTTGCGCAAATGATAACAAATTAAATTATCGTTAAAACTAAATTCCCTTCTAAAGAATCTTAAACGGAATATTTGGGGAAGAGATAGAGAAAGCCCTTAGATTTTCAAGATAATACCGTTAGCTTAGGGTCATTAAGCCTGCATTCGCACACTGCCGAATAGGATTTTTTTTTCTAATTTTGGTAAATAGCGTCTAGAAATCGATTAGTAATGGAGAGCTTTTTCGATTTCAAGAATGGGTACTTTTATTCAAAATTACTAAATAACTTTTAAATAAATGAAGGTCTTTAAGAAATTAAGGACTTAGGGAAATCAATTTTCAGTCGAAAATGTTCTGTACTTCAATCTCCATTTTGCCACAAGGGACATTTTTCCAGTTATGATTTGACTGTGTTTTAGGAATGACCCCTTAATTAAATTAGAAATCATTGTCTTAATCAGTTTCTTAATTAAATTTAAGGGGTCATCCGTAAAGCACTGCAATGTCCATAACTTCATTCTACACATTCACATTTTCGACTCAAGATCCCCATAAATTTTGACAGTTCTTCCATAAACACCCTGTACATTTTCTTTAATGTTTTGACCAACTTGTATTAGATCAACTATTAAAACCAAGTTGGAAAATAGAAGCCGTTATAAAAGGTAAACACGAAACGTTCAAATTCAAATACCGCGATGAAATTTGAAAGCGCAATTAAAACTTCGAAGTAGCTATAGCTAGCGACGAATTATTTTGCTATAACCGCGGTGCACATTGAGAACACATTTTTAAATAACATAAAATGCGACTTACAATATGTACAAGCTTCCAATTCTTTAATATCCTCTTTGCTTAACTTGCTGCCTTTTTTTCCCATGACTTCGCTTTCAGGTATTTCAAATTGTCAAAATCCAAAAACTTCCACCAAAAAAGCTGCGTAACGCGTTTCAAAAAAAAAATGCTAAATGTATTACTAAATAACTAAGCTAGACTTTTAACTATATAACCTAGCTACTTATGGCCTATTGCCATTTCAAAGTCTCTATTAAGAATATTCTTCATGAATTCGTATTTCTTAGAGGCATGATTGACTATAGTGTCCCGCAATTGGACTTCTTAAAGACAGACGGTCAAAGACTATAAGTTCGGAGGACAGAATGGTGAACGCGACTTTAAAGAAGTTGTCCGGTAGAATACTGCGGTGGTTTCTAGCGTAAAACGGACGTCCTCAGAGTGTGCAAGGAGAGCGTGGTGAGTGTGTTAAGGCCTGCTTGGCACCACGCACGCGCCGCCTCACGTGCTACGAGCGATCGAACTATATTCATTCGCGTTTTCGTTCGGTGCCACTGCGAACCAGGCGACTTTACTCTCTTTGCTGTCTCGCGAAGAGGATTCTCTGGCCATGGTCCGAGCAACCAGGACTGGACAGTATCTTAAACTATCCCGTAGGACCGAGTGGATCCGTAAAAATCGCACGCGAGGAATGTTTTGCGGGAAGTATCAAAGGTTTAAACCCTCGCCATGATAAAAGTGCTTGGGGTTTATTGAAGTGAACCTAATTGGCAGGGTGGTTGGTTATCCTGTATTTTTTCGAGGTTTACATTTTATTTGTTTCACGAAGATATGTTTCATAAGTTTAGTTTGTCACTGGTTACTGAGAGCTTGTCTTCTCATTCTCGTAAAGAGACGTATGGTGACTGGTGAGGCGTTGTCAAAGGCTTAGTAATGCAGACTAAGTAGGAAGATGGAAGTTCTGCAAAATTAAACACCGAGTGTAGACAATCATTTCTCGCTTGTCGATCTCGAACTAGCTCTCAGTCTATTGCATTACGAAGTATAGGTAGTGTCATACTTATGGAACATATTACTTACAAACTTGTGGTATTATTAAAGTGTCTTGAGCACCTTGTTAACTGTTCATTGACTTCATACTCCCTTTGATCGTGGCGTAACTGGCGTTCCTCAAACAATTTCGGTTGTCATGGAAACCAAATACTATATGCCTGACTATACTCTTCTCTTACTATTCGCGCGGACACGAACGCGTGCCAACTTTGGACAAAAGTCATTTGTTACGCCATGGATGACGTAAACTAAGTAGCGAAACATACCCTGGAGTGGCAATGGTCTGCAATTCTTAACATGGAATTTGTGAACTTGAACGATAGTTATCAAGCCAGAGACATTGGGGCATTCTGGGTATTTGAGAACTTAGTTATAGCTTCAATCGCGTCATTGTGACCCGAACGTTTTAGAACATGAGCTACTATAGTAGTAAAAAGAAGACAGCCTCAGAACGTCTTTAAATATTCTGAGATGGTCTACAGGATCGAGTCATCATGACCTTCGAAACGACTTAGAGGTCATGATGACCTGAACATATAAAAACTACAAATTCTCAAGTAAAAAACAAAGGGTCAGCCTCGGGACTTTTCTGAGTCTCAGATTCGAATACTGGAAGTTCAAAGGTCATCTAGAAATTTAGGCGGAAGTACTCCAAGACTAAACGCCTTAAATTTCAAATTCCTCACATTTTAATGTAAACCCCTACCCAATATTACTTTCCTAATCCAAGATACATTAGTGTCGGGCATCCATGGTAAGAGTAAAAAGTTGCGCCTTGCGAGAGGTCTATTCCATTTCTATGAACCAATAGAAGAGGCTACAAGTACTTAAGCACACAGGGAACGCTTGGTGAAAGACGTTTGGCGCTTAATAAAAGATTTGGGGCCTTTCGACTAACCATTTTCAGGAGGAAGCCGAGACATCACACCCCAAACGAACCCGCGCAATACAGACATGAATATAATACAGCCTTGAATGAATATGAACAGCTATGAGTCACATTATCAACGCACCAACCACTATTTAATTTTTTCATGTTACTCCACGGGTAACAACTAGTAAGTTATATAATTCCTAAAACACTCCAACGACCATTGTGTCAAAATGACATAGAAGTGACCTTTTTCCACTCCAAATCGCCACTAGAACCCACTAAACTTCGGTCCAAGCACCCTGTAGACCCACTGGGTTTTTGGCGATTGACATTCATATTGAAATGAGACCCTATTCCTAATATAGTCCAGAACCGTATCTTTTATTAAAAGAGAGGAGCTCAAAGCGAATAACTAAGTGGCCGGGAAACGCCGACTGACGACGACCAAAAGAAGAAAAAAATCTAGGAATCTCCAAAGCGACGACCGTTTGCTCCTAGGCTATCTTGGAATATATTTCACGGACCGCTTTGATCATCCACTCTTGTGACTTGTCACCCTGGTTGAATTTAACATTACCAAAGGAGGATAAGTACTGGCGCGAACGTAGGAATAAAATGGTCTAAGATATAAGATCATGGATTTCTTAGAGAGGAGGCGTGAGTGATTCTTGTTTAACGCCTTCAAGAGGAAACCGAAAAAACATCTTTGGCAAGCACTAGGCCGTCACTCAGCTCGACTTAAAGTAGCTCGAATAAAAATGTCACTGATGTACCGAATTCATTCTAAACTGCTGGCTCTATAAACAAAATTATCTTTCTGCTTTTAATATCTCGAGTTAATAAACCATAGACTTGTGTGCAATTTCTGAAGACTAACAGCAATGGAGAAATTATGCTTGGGTTAGGGAATACATATTTTCATTTACTTCAAAACGTGACCTTGATTTATAATTTAATTGAATCCCAATCCATAATTGGTCGTGTTAATTATGGTTTCGACAAAACATGGAAAGGTATTATCGATTCCCATCTCTTACGTTCAACAAGGTACATTGCTAAGGCGCCCGTTCAGCAGAGAGCAAAATATGACTTGTAACCCGCCCCATCTCCAATCTTGTAAGTGAGAGAGGAATTCTTATTTTATTTCTCTGCGCATGGGCTAAATTTCAAACCAACCACTCAGGGTTCTCCTTAGACGTTTAGTTACTTTCCCCTACAGCTATTTCCGCCTCGATTTAAAACCGTCTCACTTGCATCGGCGTGGATTTGGCGGCCAACTTTTTGATCTAGTTGGGAATCCATAAGTACAAAGCGCCCAGTTACCCTATCCCCCCTTGGTTATGTATGTAGCCACGAGCGCAGGTCTTCACTGCGCAAGTTAAAATCAAAAGTGACCTTTCCCCTTTCATCCCCCCTCCCACCCAAGGTACATTATAAAGAAAGATATTCGTAATTCTAAGTTTCACTTTGGGGTGTCAAAACTGTGGATTTCGATTTATGCGCGATATGGGAACCATTTGAGTACGTTAAAACAATACTTTGGGTTATAGAGGGTGTTGCAAAAAAGGATGTTAGGTTCTACGGTTGATTAGGAGTCGAAAATGTTCTCACATATTTCCCCCCCCCCCACAGGAAAATCCTAAACAAATAGTGATTTAAAGTGTTTTGAGGATGACCCCTTAACTATTTACAGTCAAAGGCTTAGGGTTTTCACTAATCACGTGACCTCACTATCAATTGTTAAAGCTATATTAAAGCTGAGGAATTGCCTCGTATTGCCAAAAAAAACTGTAGAAATCATTTTTGAGGTCATTTTGAAGAAATAAAATTTTGCTCTCACCCTTTTAGACAGTTGATTGAATCAGAAGGCGAGCCGAGATGGTCGAATTGAAAGTTGAAGACTGTAAGGCATCTGAGCGGTGGCGCCCGTAGGCCTCGACATCGAGTAGTTTTACTTCTTTCTTAACCAGACGAGATATACTTGTAATGGCGGCGCACATTTCACTCTCAAAAAATTATTTTTCGAGGTTTTGTTCAATTCCATTGAAATACTGAAAAAGTAATGGTATTTTTTACTCCTCACATAATTTAGGTCTAAAAAGTAATACAATTTGAAGGTCTAGGCCTACAAATACATACATACCAATAAA
Source organism: Phalangium opilio (assembly GCA_019434445.1). Lineage (NCBI taxonomy): Eukaryota > Metazoa > Arthropoda > Arachnida > Opiliones > Phalangiidae > Phalangium > Phalangium opilio. The sequence goes on from JAEQBA010002744.1 coordinate 649,216, forward strand.
ACTAAGACGTCTATCCTAAATTAGCCCAGTGTTTGTTGCCAAGGCTAATATAATAATTTGGATCATTTTGCATTGTAACAGCCTCTACAGACAGAGATTCAGCCTTGTTGAATTAATTTAGAAATGGAGTTGGACCTTGGCTTCCTAATAATTTTTTTTAGACAAGCGCGATCTACAGATTCGGTCATGACCTTCGGTTGTCTACGATTTTTATCAGAGTTGGCAAGAAATATTCCGCTGCTAAAAGGGCAGAAGCTCCGAAGGTTCCTTAACAACGGTGGCCGGTTATTGTTAAACTATGTTTTACAGAAATTCTCTAAAAAAAATCCTCAACATACCAATTTTTTTTTTTAAGTTTAAAAATGCTTCTGCCATCAGCAGCAACGAAAAAAGAAATTTAAAACTGCTTTGACGATGCTATTAGTAACACCAAATCCGTGGAGCAATAAAATAAGGAGAATAAACTTCCCTATAAGGCTCTAACTACGGATAGTAACGTATTAACATAAGTTTATAAGATACTAGCTGTTACCCGCGGCGTCGTTGCATGTAAATCAAAATGATATAAAGAATGGGTAGATTTTACTGATTCGACTAATATTTTTGTAGCAGCACCCTAGGAGCGAAGGCACTCGGCCTTGCCCGTCAGCCCCTAGGGATGCATTTTTTGTTATTACTTTTCACGCGGACATTATTCCATAAAGAAGGGTTTATAAATTTCAGGCCGCCATTTAAAAAGATGGCAACAAAACGAAACCAAAAGACCATTCAGCCCGTCTATAGGTTAAAGGAAACCAGTGTACTAAATATTTGCGAAATCGGTTGAAACGCTCGGACTTTGTTGCATAGAGAAGACTTTTTACATTTCTGGGCGCCATTTTTTAAGATGGCGGCGGATTGGGGGGAAAATCTTTCTTAGTACGCGCCTACTACTTACGAGTAACATTCCTGCAAATTTTTAGCCTTCTAGGGCAAGCGGTTAGGGCTGGGCGTTGATTATCAGTCAGTCAGGGCTTTGATTTATATAGATATAGATATAGATGTTCCTTACTATGACTCTCCTAGCTTGATGGCTCCAAGGTAACTCGTAATACAGTCACCACCTTGATAATTACGTCACCGGCGATAAATCATGACTCGTGTGGGAGTTTAATGTTTCTTTGGCACGAAAGACAATAAAAAAAGAGGTCGGGGAAATTTCTTATCTGCAATGGTAACTCAAAACTGGGCTCGCATCCCCAAACGACTTTAATGAAAAATAGATAAGGCAGATAAAAACTGCAAGGCCCAGCGGCGACCGCCGACCGCCGAAACATTCAGCCATGGAGGAGGTAGACATGCAGGAGTGGCATTAGCCAAGAATAATGGATCTAGAAGAGTTCCTCCCACGTTAGTCGTGCTCCTTGGTTGAACCATAAGCTGATAAGATATGTTGGCCTTCCATAAGTTTGTTAATCTCTGGTAACTTAGAAACTGGCGCTTGTCATGAAGTGAGTGAGTGAGGTAGGTCATAGATTCAGGGTAAAGCGAAGGAGGCCTGGGTGAGTGGGGCGCTGCTGTCAAATTTGGACTTAGTAATGCAGACTAAATAGGACCTAGATGGAACTTGGTCCTGCATGCAAAATTAACCACCACCGAGTGTACTTAGGACTTCAATTGACTCGCTTCCGTCGTTTTCCTTCTCGAACTAGTTATCTCAAGCTGTAAGTCTCTCAGTAGCATTACGAAGTATAGGAATTGTCATACTTATCATTTAACATATCTTATAAACTTATGGTTGACTGGCCCTTTACCGGAAACATATTCTGGACGCAACTTATGTCCCGGGTAATGTTTCCCCAAAGACCATCTGACTTTTTCTCTGACGAATCAAATAAAAATATATTTAGCTTCCTCCGACCTCGTTTATGGTGTTATTGAAACGCGTACGTGTAGAAGCGATGGAGTAAACTAAATTTCCCATTTATTAAAAAATGGAAATTTTCAACACTTATGTGTTTTAATTTATGACTGTTTACTTCCATCAAATAATTTTACATGTACATGTACATCAAGTCTTACATGAACATAAATTTGCCACTTACATACTGTCAATACATAATTTTGCACATACACCAATGCATGATTTTGCACATACACCAAGTTTTACAATACATAATTTGGGACTAACACCATTTTTTACATTATGTTTTACAGGGAAGAATTCCTGGTTTTACAATACACGATTTTACACGCACATCAATGTTCACGATACCCAATTTTACGATAACATCAAGTTTTACAATATGTATTATTCCACTTACATCGAATTTTAAAATACGTATTATTAAATGTACATCAAGTTTTACAATACATAACTTTACTCCCAGATGTGTTTATTTGTGGATTTGATAATTACTGGGGTTTTTAAGTCTGTCCTTCCATTTAAACAACAAATGAATCTAAAGAAGTGGTTAAGCCTTGTACAAATCAAACTAGGTCCAAAAGCTGGCCACCGTCATACCCGCAAATTGGACACGACTGAAAATCGAGGGGAAATAGCTAGGTCACATGGGCAAAAGGAACTTCTGTTGAACGGGTGTCTAAGAGAAATGTACGTTAGGCCTTTACACGTTAGTATTTATACATATCCAAGGCGGAAGTCGAGTAGAAAGTTGATGGCCTTTTTAGCGTCCCCAATTCAAGTACAAACTGAATGCGTGAGCCAAAATTGAGAGGATAATGCCACCACCCAAAATGTAGAATCCAAGGAGAACGTTGTCCAGGGTTAACTTGGTCACCAAGTCCGATGGCTCGTCCTTGGGAAAGGCGGTTCCTAGCCAATGATCGTATTTAAAAGATATGTCGTCATACGAGCGAAATACCAAACCACTCTCAAAGGCGTAGTTGCAGCTGAAAGAAATGCTTCATCAGAAACTGACAAAAACATTGCCCGAGAAGATCTTTCAAAATAGGCGCGAAATAACCAAGCACGCTTTACGATTTTTAAATTAAAATTTGTCTTAACAACAACGAATTTAAGGCTTGACACGTTGACGTAGCCAAGGCCCAAGCGTGCTCGTCATCTACCTATTTAGTTTACTTTCTTACATTTTTCGAATTCTTCTCTTCATTTTCTGGGGTAAGTTTTTGCGCATGGGCAGAGACACGAGGAAATCAAGGGGTTCGGCTGAAAAGTAGTATTTGTACTTCGGATCGGGATCCTTGCCCAAAATCTGCAGAAATTCGACTAAAAAGGCTTTGGGTAGGAAGGCCATTTCATCTCCCGTCGAAAATTATCTATGCTACCGAAAAAGTCCATGGTATCATAGGTGAAGTAGCCGTCGTATTTCTTCACTTGTTGGTGAAATTTCTGCAAGTTCGGATCATTCGAAGTCTGAAAGAATGGTGAAAAACGTCAATTGGCGATGTTTAGAAATACTTGCCATTACATACAGCAATTAAGCAGTGGGCTGTTAATCAAGTAAGCTACGTACTCCCCCCTCACCAACTCTAACCGCGACACCGTAAAACTTCAACGTGTCCCTGACTCTCTTCTACGTTTTCTTAGTATTTACATTCTACAATACAATTATAGTTTGATGCGCGTGGCCAGTAGGACAGTCTAGAACATTTCGATTTAACTAAGACGGATAGACACGGGGGTGAAGCTTTGCCTTCCATCTCGCCTTTCGCGCCTGCGCTGTAGTGTTTTTGGATCGTGAGAGTGCGCAGAGGTGTCAATGTTATCAACCAATTTGTATGTCCCGATGCAGGGGTTGTCTACACCCTTTTTTACATCGAAAAGGTCTATTGCATACCTTAAAGAGGTCTTCGGCAGACGAGTCCGCGGGCACAATAATTCTGAGGTTGGGAAAGTACTTGATGATGTCTTTAATGCTGTCGACCTTCAACTTGGAAGGTGGAACGGTAAGCTGGACAACAAGAGTCCAGTAAAACAAGAGCATATCAGTAAGCAATAGAAACACCACAAAGCCTGGATTATTCTGATCGCCGGATGAGAGGACGTGTGGTTCATACCTTCAATGCAAAGACAAAAGAAATAATTTCCAGCGTTGATGGTCCAGAAATGACTCACCTTTCACGAGCAGTAGCTGATTGTAATCGAAAAATCGATCCCAGAAGGACAACGAACGATTTTCAACGTTGTTAGAGCGTTGATCCAAAAGGTGAACCGCCAAGGGAATTAGAAATGTGAAACACAAGCAAGTGATCCAGAGCTACAAAGCGAGAACCATCAGGTTAAGGACTAACTAACTTTGCCAACCTACGTCCAGTATGCCGACAACTAATTTAATTTCTCAACTAGCCCCTGCAACACTTAGGCGCTATAGAGACTGGTCGCCGGAAATTAAGGTTTCGATTCTTACTTCCGGTGTGAACGATCGTACGACCGCGAAGGTGTTGGAGTACAAGTTCTTGTGATGTCCAGTACTCAAAATGACCCACGTATCCGAAAAAATTGGATTAGTGTAGTCGACGAGCTGGAACGCTTCGTAATTGGGGGCGAACAAAGCTAGACCCACATCTCCCTCCTGCAAATTAGACCAATTAGATTTCTCGATGATAACACGTACGTAGTATTTCATACTTACATCATCGTATAACAATTTGCCTAGCACTCCGCTTCCATTGTTGGGCCCGTACACGTGGCCACGATCTAAAAATTTATCCACCACTGTCACATTGTACCTAAAAGATCAAATAAATACATTTTTCCGTGAACAGTTTATCGTACATGATGGGTATTAGAGTAAGCCATTTCGAATTTTCGAGTATTTTTTGAATGAAAGAAATTTACATTTTTTATGGAAGAAAGGGTTTTGTGAGTTATTACTAGAAAAGCTCTTAATGGATATTTTATGGCTCAACTCAAGGTAGGTTTTCCGTAAGAATGACTCGCCCCTCGTTACAACCATATCAACTTACGGCATTTCATTCCCCGAATGAGAGCTTCCCCAATGAACTTCATATGACCAGTTATTATAGTCTTATCATCATAGTCAAAATGACCAATACGGAGTCTTCAACGAGAAAACAAAGTA
>JAEQBA010002745.1:0-27007 GCA_019434445.1 Phalangium opilio
ATACTTTGAAAAAGTTTAAGGAGCAAAATAGGTGGCCTGATAAAATACAGGTGTAACAGAGATAGTTTATGGAGCAAAATAGGTGGCATGACTAAAATACAGGTCAAACAGAGATAGTTTATGGAGCAAAATAGGTGGCATGACTAAATACAGGTGAAACAGAGATAAATTATGGAGCAAAATAGGTGGCATGACTAAAATACAGGTGAAACAGAGATAAATTATGGAGCAAAATAGGTGGCATGACTAAAATACAGGTGTAACAGAACTTATTTGACGTTCGGTAATTAATGCTTGGACGCTTGAGAATTGGATGTTGAGAAATGCTCTGAAAATATTATTGTGCACTGTAAAAAAAGAGGGTATTTTGGGGGTGTAAATTTGCACCTAAAAAGGTATTTTTTGTCAAAAAACTCCTTTAGGTGCGTTTTAGCACCTCCTGAGGTGTTAATGAAAACCCTTTCAATATTTGATGGTGTATTATCATACCCTTAGTAGATGTTTAACGCTTGAAGGGTGTTTTAAATTTGAAAAGGGTGTATTTTTATACCCCAAACAACAGCGCACGCGCTGTTGCACTCTTTTATTTAGCTCGCAAACGCAGATTCACGAGGCGCGATGATTTTCAAATTCAAAATAGGCTTAACGGTCGGTGTACTTGCGTCTGTGTTTCACTGTTATCAAACCACTTAAGAAAGGTAATTATTTTAACTAAACTTTTTGTAAGTTTAACTTCTATTTATGAAAATGTTCCAACCTTTTTAACAGCTTGGACCGGGATACGTTCGCAACTATCCATAGTAATCACGGTTTGTTAAATTAGGTTAGGGTTAGATTCGATTGGTTAGGTTTACGTTTTTGGCTAGGTTTTTTAAGTTTGGGTTCATTTTGCTGTGGTTTAGGTTGCCTACTTCTAATCGCGTGGACATTTGAAGACAACCGTAGCCCTGATGCCAATGCGGATGTGAACCATTTTAATTCTTGACTTAAGTTTTCTTCGAGAAGTTTCAACGTCTCAATAAAAGCCGTGAGCCCATGAATAATAAATCAGACTAATTTATCAAATAACGAACAACTAATTTTTAATTCTTTTTTTGCGTGTAGATTTAGGCATGGCTATTCATTAATTCCTTATAAACATAGTGGTGGATTTATGAGAATTATAATACAACTTCTGTGGATAATATTTCAGTATGGATAGAGATACAAATGGCGTAGATAATGGATAGAAAGTGCCAAGCAAGGTTTTTAAGACTTGTCACCATTTTGTCACAGAACAGCTATAGAACGGGTGATTAATAAAGCCGATGGTGAACGTAACTTGCCTCTGAGAAGTACTCCATTGCATATAACGAAGAAACCGAAAAATTGCGAAGTGACGTTCTGATTGTATACTAGTTTTGTTGCATTTTTAAATGATTTAAAGTTTTTGAGTTTGAATTTCGCGGTCTAAGTCATTTCACTATTTTTAATGAATTATAACACTGTTGCCTCTGAACCTCGAATTAAAGACTTAATGTAAAAGTTAATTTATTACTTCTTGTGTAATGTATATTACGTAGCGATTTAGGCACACAAAAGTGCCAAGTTTTTCACACCAGTGAACAACATTTTTCTACTATAAGAAAGAACCATGTATGATAATAATTAAACCTTTCACAGCAAATTTTATATTTGTTAGTACCCGTAAATGGCCGAAATGCCATTTCTTGGACCCCAGGGGGAATGTTTCAGGTACAGGTCAATGCATTTGGTTTCAATTTCCATCCCATAACAGAATTCATCAGGTACATTTAAATACCATAAATGGTTTCAATTCACACCCCAGCAATTGAAAGGGTATTTTTTCGAACCCCCCAACCGAATTTATCAGGTACAGGTAAATACCATATTTGGTTTCGATTCGCACCCTTAAAAGATGAAAGGGTATTTTTTCACACCCTAAGCAGAATTTCTGAGGTCCAGTTAAATTCCTTTAAGGGTTCTATTAAGCACCTTAGGGTATTTAAAAACACCCCATATACTAGGGTATTTATAAACACCCTATATATGGGGTGCGAATTTGTACCTAAAAGGGTACGTCTCCTGTGGGGGAAGAAAACACCTTTAAAGGTGCGTTTCCGACCCCTTTTTTTTTACAGTGTGGGAATAATATTTCGACGATTGAGAAATGGCCGCTGCGTTGGACCTCGGCGATGTAAGGCTCATTGAAGCGCGTGCAGGCAGGTCTCCTCACCCATATCTTTATAACATTAAAGAAATATAAATATTTGAATACTCAAGTTCACTGATAATTATATTAATAGACTATGTTGATCTTATTCTGTTATTCATCTCATTGCTTCCTCTCAATAAATCAAATTACCTGCCCATTATGTCCGACGACGAAACTTTTCTCGTCCGGAAAAACTACACTTTCCCACTGCTCTAGTGTCCAATTTAAATGTAAACTAGAAAATTCCAGCCTCCCTCGTCGGTTCATGGCGCTCAACTTTTCTTTAGGACACGCGATCCTTCCATGAAGGCCTTGACTTGCCAAGGCTCTTCGTACGGTCCTCACACTTGTCTGCAGCTCAAGTTCCGTTCTAACAAGCCGCGCTGTTAGAAATGGCTGTGCCCTGCTTGTCCTACCAATTAGTCGAACTTCTCTATTGGTTAAAGCCCTTGGTCGTCCTACACTTTGCCTATCAGCTCTACCGTTAAACTCGTTATTTCTGTCACGGTCAATCCAAGTAGCCACTGTCGTAGGTGAAACATTTAACTGCCGAGCGATTTCGCGATTAAAAAAACCTTGCTCAAGAAGTTCAACAATTTGACGACGAATTAATCAGGCATTTTACTTGTTCGGAGAATATGAAAATTAAGTGATAAAAAGAGTGGTTTGCGGTCTCTTTTATATAGTAAACTTGGAATAGGTGAAAATATTTTTTCGTCGAGTGGAAGAGTGGTTTGCGGTCTCTTTTATATAGTAAACTTGGAATAGGTGAAAATATTTTTTCGTCGAGTGGAAGGTAAAAATTAATTTTGGTTGAAAATAGACATTCTTAAAAACTTAATTTAACGATGGAGGTGATAGGCAAAGAATAGGACGACCAAAGATTTGACCTACCGAGAAGTTTTTTAAGCGTTATACTTGTGAGCAACTTCAAATAAGTTTAAAACCGTAAGATGAACTTTGATGAGACAGGGTCTTTTTGAACGCTTCGCGTGGCACTTAAGAAACGTGAAGTTTCTTTTCTCTAAAAGTCTAAAGACTCGTGGCTTCAATTTGGAACAGAGCAGGGTTGTTGATTTTTTTTTGATTTTTTCAAATAAAACAAAAAAATCGATTTTTTTTATTTAAATCGGATTTTTTTTATTTTATAGATAGTAAATTACCAACATGAAAAGTCTTGAGTCAAAATTAACCCCATGCAAAATAATCATGACATTTAAGCAGCTATTGGATATTGTTGCTATTCAAATGCTTGTATAAAAAGACTAGCTTGACCGCTATTTCATTTCTTAGCCTATCCAGCAAGACAAACTGAAGTTCTGGGAAAAACTTAAACTGAAATATAACAACACTATGATTGTTTTTAATTATAGGTCTTTTCTAGTTAAGTTTCTTCTCGAGTTTCTTAACCTACTTCTTGGAATCTTAGAAAACATTTTTTAAAAATAAAAATATATTCTTGATTTTAATCAAATGATTTTTTTTTGAAAATCGCTTGATTTAAATCAAACAACCCTGGAACAGAGAACACAAATTAGACACTCGAGCAGTTAGAATGTGTAGTTTTTACGAATGATAAACGTTTCGTCGTCGGACATGATGGCCAGGTAATTTTTTAGAGGATGGATGTGCACCAATTTATGCCCATCCACTCGAGCACTCGAAAGGCTTAATGTGGTTAGTAGGGTAAAAGTCTTAAAACAGAAGTTAAATAGTGCAATTTTTTACAACTCAAATAATAGAATTTATATGTTGCCTTTCATAATTTCTCTATTAGGTGATGAAATGATCTTCAAAAAGCTGCGATATCAAATTTATAATGTCGAAAATCCTTCCAATTAAGCAATCACAACTTGCTTATTATTCCAAATTCACAGACTTAACACTACCCTGCACACAAATCCAAAATTTCTACTTTCCAAAGCGCCATCCAAAACCTTTATTTCTAAGTTGGAACCCTATTGTCCTTTTAAAATCGAGACCCTACTGGCAATTAACTAATAAATCGCCACATTACTGAACGTAATTCTTAAAACCTCATTTCTATAATTTCAGAGTAAAACTATGCTATGGCTTGAACATCCTGTTTTTCTGATAGTAATGTTTTACTACTGAGCTAAGTTGATATAGATGAAATAAATATTCGTTAGGCTTATTTGCCAATGTTTTAAACGTCACGTTTTTTGTCATAACTTTTGATTGTCTGAACCGATTGACAATTTGAAAAGAGTTTTGGATTCTACATGACAAGACGTGTGCAACGATAGCATTGCTGATCCATTTGAAGCATTATTTCGTGACGTCATTATCGGGGGGCTTTACTATTTGCCCTATGGCTTACGCCCTATTAGTGCCACCGAGTCATTTTTAATTTTAAAATAATTTTAAAATAATTTTGAGAAGGCTACCTATCTAGAAAGTCCTATGTTGTTACTCTAGCTCAAATAGGAACAAAATGGCAGCCAAATGAAAATGTCCAGAAACTTTTGTCCGGGACTGTACTTTCAATAGTGAAGAGAAGTACAGCTCTAGTTTTATAGGCATTGTAGTTTCAAGAAAAAACTTTACAGATATTACAAGTGTTTCTATTGAAAACGGTGTGACGCGAGGGCAAACCACTCGCGTGATGGTGGTCAATGAAAGAAATTGTGCTATCCAAAGATAAAATTCCCGTAACATTCTCGGGTGTTCACAGGTCAGGTGGACGGAATAAATTGAAACTTGTTTTAATCGATACAGCTCAAAATTGTCTTTCGAATGACATATTGGGCAAAAAATGAGGTAATGAATTGTAAGAGCTGGTCTCGAATAACTACATCCAAAATCACCCGCCGGAAAAATATTCTGACTTAAATATTGTGTTAAAAATAATAAAAACTGTTTTAATCGCTAGGACAGGGTTTAAACTATAAGATAGTAAAATTTTATCCGTATGGGGCTATTATTTTGGACACTGGGCTCGAACTAAAACCAGCCATTTTAGTTCGTCTTCAGTGGTCTTCCCCCTTAAATGAAAATGGTCCACGTGAACATCCCCTCAGGTTCAGGTCGCTTTCTATCCCTTTCCCTTTCACTGGTAATCTTAATCGCGCATGAAAAAATCCCCATTTTCAGGTTCGTCTCACCTTATGTTCAATACAATGGCGCCCAGGGCGCCCCTATGGTGTCTTGAACATTTTTTGGAAGCGGGATAAAAACCCACACAAATGCACGGACGGTGAATATAGAGGACCAGAATTCACTAGCCTTAAAAAGTGCAAAATTTTCTACCTCGAGCAAAAATCAGGGGGAAAACTGTCATCGTACAAGGTCGTTGATACCACGTGATCGGGAAATTTCAAAATGAACTCCGAGTCTGTTTCGTTCTCGCGTCGCCGCGAAGATGATTAATTTTAAGGCTCAATTTCAAATAAATTTTATGGGAGTGTTCTTCAGAACCGTTCGTTATTGCAAAGCGTAATATAAATCTTCAAAAAATGCCACCAAACAAGCGATGTATATATTCATTGTTTCAAAACAACACGAATCAAGTTAAGCCTTGGACCTTGCTTCCCAATTTTATACAGTTTCCTCGGCCAAGAAACGAACTGCGGAAGGTATTGATGACCAATTAAACATTGAAAAAGTATGAAAAAAACGCATTATATATGCGAGGAACATTTGTTGGAGGCAGGGGCCCTACTGTCGAAAACCCAAACCCGATACCTTTTGAAGAAACGCCAGAGAGTTTAAACCTTTGGGTATGTTTAATCCTTGTCATTTATAAATAATTATTGGACGTATGCATATGCGTGATTTTCATCTAATTATGGAGTCAGTCACAGTCATCATCTCAAATGAATAACAAACAAAACTGTACACCTAGCAATGTGTCAAATGGTTTTCTAGAATCTAGACCTTGTAGAATACCTTGGTTCTTTTGCTAGACTATCACACCCGAATTGGAACGTCTTCATTCTTAAATCTGAAACCAAAACTACACCAAGAAGAGAATCTCAAATCGAGGCATTTGAGAAAAAAGGTTCAGAGAACACTTCTTTCATTCACATGCTGTAACTGGATGTGGTTATGATAAGGCTGGGTTAAGGTAATGACAGATAATCAACATCTTACAAATACGTTGAGAGTTTTTAATGAAAATATTAAGTCAACAATAGCTAGGAAACGATTTTATCCCTAACAGTGGGGATGGGTTCGCGATTGCTAAAATCCAACACCCATTCACACCACTCTCTTTCCTGCATCAGATATAGTTTTGCTTTACTTTGTTTCAAATTTTAGGATATTTTTCTTTCAGTGACCATTTTTAAAGATGGCGTCTATAACTTAGACTTGGAAAAAATTATATTTATGGTGTTTAATACGTTCATGAAAATCATCTACTCAATAAAGAAATATCGAAAAAATTTATATATTTGTAATATATTTGGTATTTCACGCAGTCATTTTCCAAGATGGCGCCAAAACTATCAGCAGCACGTCTTCAATATTCCAGTATGATGTTTAGAAGGTCTTCATCAATATATTTACCAATTTTCATAATTTTTGAAAAGTATACTGTATCTAAATTATATTCCCGGCGGCCATTTTCCAACATGGCTGGCAAAATATCTCATGAATGGCTTCAATATTTTACTATGCGGTTCACTTAACTTTCACTATAATATCCATAAATTGTCATAATTTTCCAACAACATGGTGAAATAAACTGTACCTAGCATTCACGGCGGCCATTTTCCAGTATGGCGACCAAACTATCGAGCACAGAACTGTGGAATTTTACTACGATTTTTATGTGGTTACATTCATAATTATGCACCAATTTTCACAATTTTTCAAGAAGAATGTGGAATACATTGAAGCTGGCATTCCCGGCAGCCATTTTCCAAGATGACGGCAAAGCTCGCGCTCTACAGCAGGGGACTTTTAGCATATTTTTTGTTGTGTCAAAAACAACGCATGCACCAATTTTCATCTTTATGTTCAACTATTCTAGGTCAAGCCCTTTTTAAGCTTGTCTAAATGCGGCCAAACTATCTCACGAATGGCTTAAACATTTTACTATGACGTTCAAAAAGCTATGATTATCATATAAATAAATTTTGATAATTATCCAAAAACATGGTGAAATATAATGCACCTAACATTAAGGGCGGCCATTTTCCAATATGGCGACCAAACTATCAAACGCAGAGCTGTAAAATTTAACTATGATGTTCATGTGGTTTCAATCAAAATGTGTACCAATTCCAAGAATGTGGAATACATTGCAGCTGGCATTCCCGGCAGCCATTTTCCAAGATCGCTCTCTACAGCAGCGGGCTTTTAGTATAATTTTTTTGGGTCACAAATAACACATGTACCAATTTTCACCTTTATGTTCAAATTTTCTAGGTCAAACCCTACGGTCTATTAAGGAAGATTCGTCATACAAAATCACTTACTCATTCTGGCTCTCGATGAGTTTCAGTTTCTGCGTAAGTTCTTCCTCATAATGTTCTAAAAAGTTCTGTTCCTGTGAAAAAAAAACCAAACAAATTTTTCATTTCGAAAAACCTTTTGAACAAGCAAAGTCTGCATGTATAATAAACGCCTATCATTTCTTATGTTTTAAACGTAACCCAGGGTTTTCCCTAGGGGCTACCTCATCTTAGATTAATAAAAACTGACATTGTAGACAAAGACTGGAAAGTGTAAAAGATAAGTGTAGAAAATGAACTGCCTGAAGTACAGATATTCAAATTTTCACTTTTCAAGACATGATTATAAAACATCAATTATTTTATTGATATCTGTCACTTCAGTCTCCATATTAATTAAAATTGTTTAGAAAACATAGGAGAGAAATAGTCTTAGGGCGTTGCGCGTGCATCCGTAATCTAGCTTAATTACCAGCAGTCGCTAGTCCTTCTTAATTACCAGTCGTCGGTAATCCAGCTTAACTACCAGTCGTCGGTAATCCAGCTTAATTACCAGCCGTCGGTAATCCAGCTTAATTACCAGCCGTCGGTAATCCGTCTAACTTTCCAGTCGACGGTAATCCGGCTAGATAACCAGTCGATGGTAATCCGGCTAGATAACCAGTCGTCGGTATTCCGGCTAAATTACCAGCCGTCGGTAATCCGGCTAAATTACCAGTCGTCGTATTCCGGCTAAATTACCAGCCGTCGGTATTCCGGTTAAATTACCAGCCGTCGGTATTCCGGCTAAATTACCAGCCGTCGGTAATCCGTCTAAATTACCAGCCGTCGGTAATCCGTCTAAATTTCCAGCCGAACGTAATCCAGCTAGATTACTAGTCGTCGTCGTCGGTAATCCAGCTTATTTAGCAGCCGTCGGTAGTCTAGCTTAGTTACCAGTCGTCGGTAATCTAGCGTAATTACCAGTCGTCGGTAATCTGGCTTATTACCAGCCGTCGGTAATCCGGCTTAATTGACGGCCGTCGGTAATCTAGCTTAATTACCAGCCGTAAGAAATCTGGCTTAATTGAAAGCCGTCGGTAATCTAGCTTAATTACCAGTCGTTGGTAATCAAGCTTAATTACCATTCGTCGGTAATCAAGCTTAATTACCAGTCGTCGGTAATCAAGCTTAATTACCAGTCGTCGGTAATCAAGCTTAATTACCAGTCGTCGGTAATCAAGCTTAATTACCAGCCGTCAGTAACCCGAATTAATTAGCAGTCATCGGTAATCCGAATTAATTGACACCGACGTAAGAGTAGAAGCGTAAAATCTTGCAACTAATGCCTTCTTATAGTATATTCCTTCTTGGTATGAACTCCTGCTTCCACTAAGTACAATACACCGTTCCATTAATGGGGGTAGGAAAACCGTAATAGTCGACGAAGACCAAATAAAAATATCTAAATGGACTAGTCAAGATTTCGCTATTTTGTGGATTTTACATTTTGTTAGTCCGGCAGCCCTGTAACGTGCACCGCGTTTCGGCTATCGGCAGTAGCAGACGGTTTTGTTTGGAAAAATTTAGCCAAGGGTTAACCGCTTAAGTGAAGTTTCAGCTTGCCGTTTCGCAACTTTAAAAGCCAAGACTAAATAGAGCTAGGCATTTTCTATCCATTATCCACAAATTGGTGGATAACCGATTATTTATAAACAAAGTTGTGGATTATAATACGATTTAACATGTAAGATCTATGGATAATTTTCGAGTATGGCTAAAGATAAAATAACGTGGAACATGGATAGATAATGCTGAGCTCTAAGACTAAATGCGCTCAGTGCTTATAATCATATAGATCGGTTTCCTATCAGAAACCGCACTAAAGGCCTGGCAGTCCGGTTGTATGAAAGCCCTACTTTCCCGAATAGAGTGGGGGAAAGCAATTTATGGAATAAATGGAACGGAGTATTCAAAAGGTTTCGTCGAAAATTGAAATAAATAAAAATCACTGCAATTAAGATAACGCTTTTCATCAATTAAGTCCGTTCATGCAATTTTCAGAAGATAAAATAGCTCAGCTGGTAGAGCGTTAGACAGAAAATGTGAAGAGCAATGATTCGATCTCAGGTTTCAGCAATCTTCATAATTGGAGTCTTTTTGTGCTGTTGTCTTCTGAAGATCTGAAACTCCCTTGTTCAATCAACATTTTTGGTAACAAGCTGAGAGTAATATTTTTTTTATTATATATGAACCAAAACGAATATTCGACATATGACCATCTTTTTGGAGAGTTTATTTCATGTTAAAATATCGCAGATTGGGGTAGTTTTTAAAATTTAAATTAAACATACTTAAAATTAATTCTTCTTAATAACAAGAAAAATTGTCCTAGATTATAGTGTAAAGTTTCATTTAAGACCATTCCCAAAATTAACCAACGTATAATTTTTTTAAATCACGAGTAACCAATTCGTTTTTTTCGAAAAATTTCCCATGTTATTTCTATGGGAAAAATTCCTGTTTTTCATCAAAAGGTGTGATTAATTTTATGGAAGTTAATTTTTATAAAATAAAGTAATTAATGGGTCTCTTTGAAATTTTAACCACATATTGAGGGCCCGAATTGTAGTTCTGTGAAATTTATTCAAAAAAATGAATGCAATACAAAGAAAACTACATCCAAACAAAAAACCCTCCTTATACATTAAGAGCAGCATTAAGTCTTATCTAAGAGAGCTACCCTTTCTCAGAATTAGGTGAAAAATCTCTCGCTACAAATGAAATCATGTTTAATTATAATTTTTATTTAAAATTATGTATTACCTTAATAAGTGCTTCTTGAACAAAGTCATTTACGAGGTCGCTCAACTTCCTTTTTTTCCTCAGGTGAAAACATTCGTCATTAACGTAAAAAGCTTGCTTTAATGCATGCTGAATTGTTTCTATCCTTTCGCGAAGAATTTGCAATTTTGACGTTTCCTGGGAAACCTTTTCTATCCGTTCGTGCAAAGATTTTCGAAGTTCAAACATACATCTTGCTGTATTGGTTAGCTTCTGGGTCGTTTCTTCTTGGTCTAAATATGCCGCAAAAGATCTCTCTTTCGCCAGTTGTCTCGATTCTGCTTCAGACCTATATACCAAATTATTGTTTTTCATATTTAGAATTTTCGAAGACTTTTTTATCGCTAACATGAAAAATATATTATTATAGCTGGCATTGTAGATAAACGCTTGAAAAAGAAAAACCGAAATATACAATATACACATGGTCCAAAATAAAAAAAATAATTTTCAAAGCCATGATGGTAAAGAATTTTTTTTTAAATATTCGCCTACGAACTCCCCCCCCCCCGAAAACGATTTATCGTGCAATTTGTGCAGTATTTTTTTTATAAAAAGGCGCGTGTATCGTGTATTGGAGACTGAATTTTCTTTTTACTTTCTTAATTTTTCCGCATTCGTGGCAAAAAGCGTTTGCCGTCAGTTCCATTGTTATATCGTTTCCAGTCAAAGAGCAGGATTTATAAGTTTTGACTCAGAAACGTGTTTACATATAGCCGTTTAAAAGTGGCTGTGGGCTGTTCAAAGTTAATTAAGTTACAAACAGCAGCGATTTTATATAAAACAAATTGTGAAACCAAAATATTAATTTTCCTACCACTTAATTACCTGAATGTGCAACTATTTATTGAAAAGAAACAGCATGTGTAAAAATTAAAGAATTATTAAATAGTTATATTAAGTTCTGTTCACAACTGGGTTGGCGTGAAAACACTATCCTCTCGTCTAACGTATATGGTTACCCTCCAATATTGGCAAATTTCGTCCACGCTAAAGCTGAGTTAACTCTAACCTCACAAGAAGAGAAATTGCACATAAGAATGAAAGCTATTAACAGATAAGACCTTTAAAGTGTTAGTGCCGTAATTTTCGACATCCACAAACTTAAAATGCGAAAAAAGTCCTTGAAAAATCTAGTTTATTATGATATGTTTACTTTTGTATTTGGTTTCGTAGTAATTTATAAAATTGCAATCAAAGTTTTGTGTTTGGAAATGGCCTAGTCAAAATTTTGTTTCGTTTGATTACGTAGTAAGGAGAAATTTTCTCTCTAGATGTCGCTCACGTGACGCCTGTTAGTGTAGTGTCGCCGCGTTAAGCCTATTTTATTCAGATTTGCGCGGCATTAGTAGACCTGGACGCTCGCGCTTGGCCTTTCCGCGAGATGCCGTGAGTGGCGTATCAAGGAGATAAACCCGCCAAAAATCTTCTCCGCAAATTGACTTTGGCCCCCCAAATTTCAAGTTTTTGAAGCGTTTTTTCTGTGTTTTCCCTCATATTTAAATGTTGTTCAAGCATATTTTTGGAATCAGAAGAGTTTAAACTCTCTAATAAGTAGGTTTTCTTTAGATTTAAGATAATGTTTAAACAACGGCACTAACTATTCCTTTAAATACGGTGATATAGTTGCGGTAATGGCAATGATACTAAGGTTCTAAAACAATTTATTTAAAAAAATAAGGCCTCTTCATAGAGTACATGACCTGCAAAGCCAATTTCAATCGTATTCATCGTAGCTAGGGTCTTGTGTGTCCTTGCTTTTCGGACAAATACGAAGAAAAATACTGGTAATTGAATACAAGCCGTGCGTCGAAACAGATAAGCTATTAGATAATTAGTCCGAAAAGAAATATATTTATTTCTCAGCTAATGAATTTAATGAAGAAAACCGTTGATCATGTCATTAATTTTGTTCAAAATCTTTATTTTATAACCAATTAAGGGAACCAATATCTAGCTAAATAATGTCGAATAAAATCTATTTCAATTGGGATCCTCTAAACTAAACTGATATATAACTAAACCTAAACTGGTTAAGTTCCTTGGGTTTAAAATTGATTTACTGTTTTAATTGTATTGGCTTTGTAATTCATTATTTTATAATGCTTTTGTATTATATTTCATATTTTAATAACTTTGTAATAAACTAAAATTGAAAGAGGATAAAACCACATCTATGATGGACAGGTATTTACGGGATGACGTCCTTTCCCGTACTGCCCTGTCCACTGTTCAGTTTGCCTACCAGAAAGACAAATTTACGAAGATGGCTCTTCATGGCATTCTGAATATATATATAAACTTGGCCTTTTTCTATAGGTTTCAAAAAAAAATATTTTTAAACCACGCGCTAGCACGCGCTGCATTTCAATAAAAATTTCAATTCAAATCTCGCGCTCTTTTCACCATTTCGGTTCTCAAATTAACGTCACGTGATTTTTCAGAAACATTTGGGGCTACTTTTTTGCCTTGCTAAACCTAAGGTTAAATGATCAAAAGATATAGCTGGAGAATTTTTTATAATTTTCACATGGGTTCAACCAATATTTAGCATAGTGTGTTTATATATATTATCCGACCATTCCAATTTCCAAATGTAAGTTACAATTTAGTGAAATACAATATCATTAGTCTTAAAAAAGTGGACGATAGAGTTTGACTATTACAGAACTAATTTATTCCTAAATAATTTTCTCCCCAAAACGGGACAGATATTATACAAAACGAGTTTTGCTTCGCAGTCCTTAAAAAACTGCATTTATACACAATCCTTGGTGATACTTTTTCAAACCCACGGGCCAGAAACTAGAAATTATTATACGTATTTCAATTTGAAATTAAGTTTAATCGATATGAGAAATTTCCTTTTAATTGCGTAGTTCAAATATTTATTATGATTAGAAATTTTACAACAAAAACGGGTATAAATGCGGAGTTTCGGAACAAAGAGCTAAATCAAGGAAGATTATGACTCGAATTGAAGTTTAAAACTTATACAGGGTGTAACAACACATATATAAGAACACTTATTCTGAATGCATAATAAATGTTAGAGGTATGACACGGTCAGAAATCATAATGACGGATTTTAGGAGTAGTAAAGCGACATTTTAATTGAAATAAGTGTTCTTATTATCTGTTTCACCCTGAAAAATTAAAATTCTAAAAGCTCATTTTGTATTTTTTCGCCTTAATTATTTGACATGGATACGTTTTTACGGGAACAGATTCTATATAATTTCATACGTGAACATCTAAGCTCCCTTTATCTCGAAACGCCGTATTTATACCCGCTTTTGTTGTAAAATTTCAAATCATAACAAATATTTGAACTACGCAATGAAAACGAAATTTCTCATATCGATTAAACTTAATTTCAAATTGCAATACATATAATAATTTCTAGTTTCTTTGTGGTTTGAAAAAGTGTCGCGAATTATTGTGTATAAATGCAGTTTTTTAAGGACTGCGAAGCAAAACTCGTTTTTGTATAATATATATATATATATATATATATATATCTAGTTGTTATAGATTCTTATCTCTTTTGTGAGAGACATCCTGGCTTTACGATTATGATCTGTGTGTATGTTTGTGGTTTGTCTGTGAAGATTGGTAGACAAAAAGACATTTTCAGTTAGGTGTGGTAAGACCTTAATGTACCCCAACCGTTAGGCCATCTCGAATATTACCATGGATGAAACCGGGATAGCCGACTCTAGCTTTGGCCTATAGTAACCGATTTTCGAAACGCGACCGTGGCGCCCCTTTTTTCGTACGGAAAAACGGGAGGATGTTAACATTGGGGAAACTAGTCCCTTGCCCCCGTGCATCTAATTATGTTCCGTAGGAAAACTAGAGGCCGATAAAAGCACTAGCTTCTGCAACGCTTCTGTCATGCGTCTACCGGACGTTTACGAAAACTGCCGAAGTTGACTCTCCTGGTTTGCTCCATGATATTACCTTAGCGAGTTTGAAAACATGAAACTAACACGCCCTCCCCACCGCAACCACACCTAGCTAATACCAGAAGGGAATAAGAGAGAAGGGAGACATTTGAGCCTGCTATGGTAACGAGAGTCCGACCAACCTCAAAAAAACCGCGAAAACTTTGCGCAAGTACACAGCTTTTAACCAATTTACTGCAAATATAGTTCTTTAAGTTCTCCGCGGTATCAGCCTCAGGCGGCCTATTTGTCTGCTAGATTTTCATTCTCCAAAGGCTTAGGGCTGTCGATGTTTCGTTCTTGTGTAATTATAACCTCAAGTATGTATTTTATTGAAAATAATTGTTATTTTTTAATATTAATTCAGAATAATTAGTTTCCATCTATTTATTACCTTTAAATTATCTGATTTTGGAATGTTCTCAATTCCCGTGCATCTAAATTAATTGCACACCTTGATTTCGTTTATCAACATGTTTATCTCCTTCAATGTAAAGTTGTAAACAAAACTACATTTTATACGTCAACCGAGACGTCACCTACTTATCTGACGTCACAGCTACGACAGAAGTTAGATAGCCAATCAGTGAAGGGTAGTTGACTTGAGGTTGGTAAGACTGTTGTTACGAGTATAAAGCATTGTGGAGATATAAAGTGTGTCCCTTCTCTCTTATTCCCTTCTGCTAATACGTAATTTTTTAACGTGACTTGTATATTTTATCAGAGGTGGATTAGGGAAGTTACGAAAATGGCCGAATTTATGGATGGGCAAATGCTTTATAAAAGCGACGGAGGAACTTTTGAGCTACTTTTTATTTTTAAGCCCCCCAAATGAGAGAGAGTTCGCGAGGATAGCATGGTAACGATATCGCCACCTAACGGATTGAAAAAAGCGTCTGCTTTAGTGTATGATGTACAAAGCTTACTCAGTCAAGAGTCTTTTATAGTTTGAAATGGAACAATCGTCGGGACTCGGGAGGCGCGGAATTTCACATTGGGCAGATAATTTATTCTGCCCCAAAATTACTTGATTGCGCTGCTGTAAATTTGTACTACAAACAAAGCTTTCATTAAAAATACTATAACTTCTCAACAATTTACTATAACTTGCTTATTTACATAGGCCTTCAAATAGTTTGATAATGTAATTTATTGCTACAACGTTATAATCGGAAAGAATTTGATAATGAACATAAGTGCAGACTTTCTTCATATAACTGAATTATTATTTAACACAACGATTATAGTTATTGTATTTCAAATTCACCCGCAGAAGACGTACAAGCTTTAAACACGTTAGATTTCTTCCTTATCAGTGCCTATATTTAATATAGCATGCCCAACCATAAGGCATTCAGCGATGAAATTTTAAATCAAATTTCTCTCTTCAAAATTCAACGCTATAACTGTCAAATTTCAATGCTTCATCAAACGCTTGTCCACCATGTATTAATAAATGGTGAACTGCTCAATTTTGAACGTAAGCCACTGAATATGAAGGCTTGTTCAAAAATGAATGCATAAATATACAATATAAAACGTATAATTTTCCAATTAAATTTGAGCGGTTTCGTTCTTAAATTTCCACGATTTACTAACCTCTTACGCACGTGCGTGAGCGTTTAATTTTGAACAATAGTGTTCTATTTTCATTCGAACGCAAAGAAGTTATTCAAATTTGAACACAAAGAAATTATTCAAATTTGAAGGCAAAGAAATTATTCAAATTTGAACGCAAAGAAATTATTCAAATTTGAACGTCAAAGTGTACCACCACAGTGTCGGGGCTATGCACGCCAAAGCATTCAAAGATGAACCTCTCTTTTTTACCGTCTATATATCGGTAAGCGGACTATAGTCATCTTCATTCATTGCGTAGCCTACGAATTCGTGGCTTTTGGATTTCTTCTTTTCTTTGTTGATGACTTTGACTTCATCCATCACTAAAATACCCTCCCCCCATAGGTACAGGTTCACCCCTTAATTCTTTCTCCTCCTTGAAAAGACAATGCTTCCTTTGCTCGGCGGCAAAAAAGTATTCTTGAACCCCTGGTTTTAGGTTTAATATATTTATTTTCTGTTTGAGACTTGACTCACAAGGGAGACTAAAAATTTTAAAACCATGTAAAGCTTTGCTAGTTGCTGGCCTACGACAATATACGGCAAGGGCGATACTCAAAGTTATGGCATTTCTTCTTTTTCTTGGTACACAAAGAATTGGCCTGATCCAAAATAAAATCCTTTGGGTCAGCCATGTGTTTTAAAAAAGAATCTGGTTCCCATGATTCCTTTAAGAGGCGTTTTGTAAAGCCAGCTGTCGAGTTCAAGGTTTTGTCCAAATTGTCTTTAAATTCTTGATTTATTTTATCAACAATTTGCGACATTTCATGAGAATACGGAATTCTAATTGCCGAATTTGTAATTCGTTCTCCAGGCTAGAAATCTTTCGATTCAAATTAAATCTTGCTTTTTGAACCCTTGACAGCCGTTGTTGTATGCTTTTAGGCGTTAGAAATTAAATCAGATAGTTACTATAGGACGAAACTTAGTACAAAGAGGACTAAAAATCGGTCACTTAAATATAAGGAGTCTTTTACCACATATTAGTGAAGTTCAGTTCTTATTAAAAACTTATCAATTAGATATCCTGGGCATATCTGAATCCTGGCTAGACAACTTAATTCCCGACTCGCTCATAGAAATCCCAGACTATTGCCTAATTCGCAAGGATCGGAAGAGCACACACATGATTGGGGTGTCTTGAGCTACTATCGATCTACATTGTCCGTCACAGCCTTTAACACTCTAAGCGCCGATTCAGTTTGGGCAGAACTAACATTTAAAAACAGTTCCAACCTGTTTATAGGATGTTTCAATAGGAGTCCTACAAATGATTGCGAACCTTTAAATCCACTTAAAATCATAATAGATGACATGATATCAGACAACCGCGAATTTATCTTACTAGGGGATTTTAACTGTAACTTGATGTCAAAACCTGTTGATCATGCTACCAGAAGGCTAATGGATATAACTGTTTCTCTGACACAACTAATTCGTAACCCGACACGTGTCCCTCAAGATTCAGGGACTTTAATTGATCACATATATTGTACCCATCCAAGTCGCATAATTACTTGCCAGAATATTAATACTGGATGCTCGGACCATAATTTGATATTCTGTACAAGGAAACGAGCCTGCCATACATCAACTACTCACTTTGTTAGGACTAGAAATTATCAAAAATTCTCACCACAAAACTTTAGCCTAAGCACTTTTCAAGATATGAGTAAAACAACAAAGCTATTAATATTTAATGACGAAGTGGATATAAATGAGCAATGCACCATTCTCACGGATATTATAATACGAAACTTAAATACATACGCCCCCGTTCAGAATAAGAGGGTACATACAGAATTGCCATTATGGTTCTCGGACCAAATAAAGAATTTAATCTCCATTCGAAAGTTACATTCAAGACGTAGAAAAGGAACCAATGGTGCTCATCACAAAGATCAATATCGTTTATATAGGAATAAAGTTATTGCTGAAATCCGTCGGGCAAAGAAAAGCTATTTCACGAATAAATTCTTACTTGCCAAAAATTCTACTGAGACATGGAGATTAATAAACCAGGAGACTAAGGGAAAACGATGTGGAAATAGGCGTAGCATAATCTTCGAAGAAAAGTTGAACCATATCACTTTCCACGAGCCATTGGAAGTCGCAAGTTATTTTAACAAGATTTTTTTGGACTTAACGGGGATAAGTAGTGAAATACGCCCTTGGCATATAATAGAAGAAGATCTGAACGAGCTCCATCTAAGAAAAGGAGACGTACAAGGATTTAGCTTGAAAAATGTTACCATAAAAGAGATAAAATTGGCCATAAAAGATACGCGTGACACAAAAGCTGTGGGACTGGATGGTATCCTCTCCCGCATAATGAAGCTCATAAGTGAAGAATTAGCGTTACCTTTGTGTAACATTATAAACAACTCTATAAATAACTGCACCTTTCCGGAAATGTGGAAAGTAGCAAGGGTAATACCACTTTATAAGAAAGGATGTGCAAAAAAACCAAATAATTATAGACAGATTTCTGTGGTATCAGTGTTATCCAAACCAATTGAGAAATTGATTTTAAATCAGTTGACCATGCATCTTGAAAGTAACGCCGTAATTCATTTACATCAAGCTGGTTTTCGGAAGAAACATTCAACCACCCTTCTAACAATTCATTTAGTAGAAACGATTCTTGATAACAGGAGGATGGGAAAGGTCACTGGAATTCTATCAATAGACCTCTCAAAGGCTTTTGACATGGTGAACCATGAAATCCTGATCCAAAAATTAGCAGGGATTGGATGCTCAATAAAAACTTGTAAATGGTTCTATTCCTATTTAACGAAACGTTCACAGTACGTTGAAGTCAACCGAAGCTGTTCCTCACAGGAGGAAGTAAAGAGAGGTGTGCCTCAGGGAAGTATCCTTGGGCCGGTCTTATTTTCAATATATGTCAATGATTTCTCTAAAGCACTCAAATATACCGTACCTTTCCAATATGCTGATGATACAGCGATGCTTGCTTCCAACTACGACCCTCTGGAAGTAGTAAACCGCCTTGATAATGAATTTGAAAACTGTCAAAATTGGTTTCGAGACATTGGTATGGGCATAAACGTGGACAAATGCGAGTTCTTAATTATTGGTCCAACGAGGGAACTCGAAAAAATATCACAAGGCCTACCTATTTCAAAAGTTAAAAGGACTCGTTCCTTATTGTATTTGGGATTTCACTTGGATGATAATGGCTCATGGATCCCACATATAGAATCTATCATACGGAAATTAAAGAGCAAATTATATGTAATTCGCCAAATTCGCCCATATATGCCATCCTATATACTTAAAATCTGGTATACATCAGCCGTATTCCCAATTATAGACTATGGCGACGTACTATATATGTCTGGAAACCTATCATCGCTACGCAAATTACAGATTCTGCAGAATACATTTGGCAAAATTATTCTCGGGGTAAACAGACGTACAAGCACAGCTCATGTTTACTGGAAAATAGGCGGAAGATACATTTGGCATGTCTGGTGTTTAAAGCCAGAAGAGAGGACTTACTGCCATGTTATATTATGAACATTTTCCGCGAATTATCGACGATACATAATCATGGCACACGTGGGGCAAAGCAAAACTTATTTATAACATCTCAAAATACGAACATCTCCAAGCAGAGACTATCATATCGTGGAGCCGTCCTATGGAATAGTCTTCCAAACTACTTAAAAAATATTATGTCTTATAATACTTTTCGTTGTGACATTTATAAATTTTATAATACTTGAACATATGACATGAAATCTAGACAGCATGATTTAACGGATTTTTGATGTTAATTTAATTTAATTAATTTAATTTTAATTTTATTTAATCTAATTATGACTAGAGGACCCATTTGTAAACTAGCGGCCACGCTAAAAGTGATATCCTCATCCAGGGTTGGGCATAAAGATGATGATGATTATTATTATTATTATTAT
This sequence comes from Phalangium opilio, assembly GCA_019434445.1. NCBI lineage: Eukaryota > Metazoa > Arthropoda > Arachnida > Opiliones > Phalangiidae > Phalangium > Phalangium opilio. The sequence goes on from JAEQBA010002745.1 coordinate 19,970, forward strand.
TATTATTATTTATAAGTTCACGAAAGGGAAATATTACCAACTCTACACCACTTTGCGCGATTCCAATTGGCTGACCATTTTAAATTCCCAGGATGTTAATTTTTGCGCTACCATATTAACACGTTATTTAAAGTGCGCTATGGATGCTGCCATACCCATGCAGATTGGTAATAGTTCGTCTGCGTTTCCTAAGTGGTATTCCTCTGAATTGCGTACTGCTATACGTAGAAAGAAGTACCACTTTGGAAAATATAAGCGTTCTGCTTTCCTACCTGATTTTATAAATTATAAAAAACAAAGGGCTTTAGTTAGACGATTTGCAAAGCGTGACAGAAATATTGAGAGTAAACGTGTTTGTGAGGAAGCATTGGCCCACCCTAAGAAATTTTGGAGTTTCGTTAATGGGAACATTAAGAATAAGACGCATCTTATCTCCCTCAAGATTAATAACGAAATGATTACTGACACAGACATACTTGCCACAAATTTCGGCGATCATTTCTCACGTATTTCAATTGATAGCACGCCTTCCCATGATCGTTACACTTATGATTCGTCCAATACTGAACATCACCCGTTGTCCTCAATTACTTTCACGCAAAATGACATCTACAAAGCAATCTTAAAGCTGCCCAATAAGTTGTCTACAGGAACAGATAGGATACCGGCTTTTATTATTAAGGGTTGCAAAGAAGTGTCCCAACTACCACTGATTCTGTATGAGTGGATACATTCTTGAAAACTTTACTGTAGGCGTTAGTTGATTTGTCAGCAGTCGAAGTACCTTTCCGTTTTACATCCGATTTCTTTGGTGGTATTGTGAAGGGATTTACTAAAGTTAAGCACTGGGTTGAAAGGCTTAGCTATGTTTTCCCATTTTTCGTTACTTTTTCCCGGTTTTTTATCTATGTTACAACCTACAGTCTTATTTCTCGTATTTTGTTTGACCATTTAATAAAAAATACATTGAGTTGATGCTTCTTCATAACTTTTAAAGCTGTTAATACTCATAATAGGTCGCGAAGAGTTTTCAAGCTTATATTCGGTGGCCATTTTCTTAATTTCCCATGTTATTTCTCTAAACATCCACCAGTTAGAGACCTTAATTTTACTCCGTTGATAGAGGGGAGAAATTTTAACCCACCCAGCCCTTCCTCTTTCTCTCTCTCGTAAAAAAATGCCCCACATTGTGCCCTATTGCTCGTTCATAACTTCCCCTAATGGAAATAAAAACACCCTTTAGTACAGTCATTTTAGCTCAAAAATAGAGGGAACCCGGAACAAATTGAATCAAAGCTGACAATTTCAGATCTTATAGATTTTTGAGCGCTCTTTAACGTGGCGTGGTCTCCCACACTCTCCCATTCGTGGAATTTCCGCTATATTGGAAAATGGCGGACAAAATCGAGAAAACGTTTAATAACTCCGGTTCTACTTAACCGATTAACACTTACTTAGGCTTCAATTGTAGATAACCTTCAAACACATAATTCACCTCTTAAGACATTTTGTCCTTCAACTAACCAGAAGTTCACAATCTGACTCTGAAGATTAGCCTCATATAAAAATGGGGAATTATAGCATTTTATGGTTTCTATATTCAGAATACATTTCCAAAATCGAGAAAAAATTAAATAACTACTAACCCGATTAACAAGTTATTTGGCTTCAATTGTAGATTACTTTCAAACTCATAATTAAAACACATAATTCATCCTATAAGATATGTTCCTACAACTAACCGGAACTCCACAATCTAGCCCGGAAGGTAAGGCAAATCTAATTTTTGAGTATTTCGAAACGGTTTCAAGCGAAATAAATGCAAAGAGGGTTTTAAAGCTAAAATATATTATTCCCATTATATTTTTACTTCTTTAAGTTACGATGACGTCACGGATAGGTATTATATTGGACGTGTGTGTGTGTGTCGGTCACCGGGTTCGCAGTTGGCAAATCGGAGCAAACGCGATCGCAGTTAGTTTGGCTTCTACTCCCAACGTTAGGATCAAGAAGTGCGTGGCGATCGGCTAGGGTTACGAGAAACGTCTAGCCTCCCAATTGCAGGGCTTCAACCAAAGGTTCATGCAATTGCGGATTTCTTATCATTTATTATAAATCAATCGCCTTATATACCCTATATACCCTTAAATTTCCAAAAATTGTTAAAGAGGCTTACGCTAGAATTCAAACGTCAAAAATACCTATGTTTAAAATTATTTTAGGAATTAAGTTTCTTAAAACTACATCAGTAGAATTACGTTAAACTACTGACGACTAAAGTAATTTATATCAAATATATTTTCTTAATTATTTAAGAATAACCTCTTAATTGCGTCTTGAATCGGAGAGGTTCTTTTGGTTTACCAGCTTGTATATTAGTATATTTATCAATATTGGTTAAGCTTAAGATTAATCATAGTCCTCTTCTTGAGGTTGAGCCTCAAAATCTTTATGTTCATTTGAACAAGATACTCCATTGCAGTGTCTACAAATTGAAGAACAGACTGGACCAGTTTTACGGCATTCACATTTCAAGTCACAGACTTCCTTGCATTTACGAGAGATCATCTGCAAGAGCTCATCAGGAGCAGCTTGTAGAGTGGTAACGATTGGTTTAGAGTTCAGAACCTACCTGTCCCCAACCCCATTCTCTAGCATTTAGGCTGCTTCCAAGCCACGCTTGAACTTGGTGATAAACTCTATTTGAATGATGGTTTGCTGCCGCACTTGTTGGTGGAAGAGAAGCTAATTCAAAAGCTCAATTATCTTCATTTAAAGTATACACTTGGTTATGTCAACTTCGTTTCACACTCTTTAACTCAACTTTAGCCGTATCGACAAGTGTGGGCGAACAATGGTATATATTAAAATATTAGGTTTTATGATGGTACAAAGGCTGTTTTACCCTCTCCCGTTCTATACATTAGAACTCCTGTCAGAAAAGAAACAAAATTTGTCGGCAATAGGAACTATATGCTTAATTTTGGAAATGTATTCTGAAAATAGAAACCATAAGAACTTTAAATCCCCATTTATTATATGAGGCTAATATTCAGGGTCAAATTGTGAACTTCCAGTTAGTTGTAGGGCACCATATTTGAAGAGATGAATTTTGTGTTTGAATGTAATCTACAATTAAAGCCTAATTACGTGTTAATCGGTTAAGTATAACCGGAGTTATTAAGCATTTTCTCGATTTTGTCCGCCATTTTCCAATATGGCAGACATTCCACCAATGAGAGACTGTGGAAGACCACACCACGTTAAAGAGCGCCCAAAAATCTATAAGATCTGAAATTTTCAGCTTTGTTTCAATTTGTTCCAGGTTAAAACCTATTTTTCCTGTACTACTTAGGAACTACCGCTCTCTTAGAATTACGTAAAATCCATGGCTAGATAGATGATTTACTTCTATTGGATCCTATTTGAAATAAACTGTTATAAATAAATTAAATCCTATATTTGACGAGATTTATTAGAGATGTAGTATGTTTTATTTATGATATAATCTATTTTAACAACCCAAAATGGGGACCGTCCAAGATAGAACCAGGCTAGAGATGTATGCAATGTTCTCAAAAACCGCACATAAAGAAGGTTGTAAATGACTTGACCCGCTTGGTCCTTCAATCATTTAAGTGACCTTAGCTACTGAAACCATCAAACAATACCACCAGCAACTTCGAATAATTATGTTATATCCATGTTTGTAACTCCCGTTAGAGCGCGCCACGCTCTTTGAGCTTAGAACTCCGATAACGACGCGATGGATGAGACAGAGAAAGGAAGGTCTAACGCCTTCCTTTCTCTATGGTTGAGAGGAACGAGGCCGCATCATGTATTTTATAAGAGAAAGAACCCACAGAATCCGTTGTGTTGGCAACCCTTTTGTTTTTTCTAAACAAAATCTACACATTATTAATATTTCGTTCATATTAGTTAAAATATGTTATCTTCCTTACTCATTTTTATGACTTTCGGTTGCGTAGAATCGATTTTACAACTCGAATTAAATTAATTTTTATTTTGTAAAAATGTGTTCGGAGATATTTAAATTATTTTAATTAATATTTTTTATTTCCTTCCACACTAATGTAAATGGTTTCATTGACGTTCGACGGTTTTTTATATCTTTTAACTACAACTAAATTAAGCAAAGTATCATTAATCTCAATATTATATAATTTAATAATAATAATAAAATATAATTATTTATAATGCATTAGGCTAGAAGCGCATGCTTTGTAGTTTCATTAGGTCTTTCAAACAATTTTCAATGGGATATAGCCATACCAGATTTTTCAACAAAACGGTATGGAATCTTAATATACTAATAATCTTGTACGAATAGAGAAAAATATTATGTACTCACACTTTCAATTCATCTCGCAAAGAATCCACTTTGTTTAATAAATATGCGTTACTGAAATGCCACTGATCTCTGGTGAACATCATAGGGTTTCTATGATCCATATTTCTTTTAAGTACCTAATGCTTGAACAGTTTTTGAATTTCCGTAAAATCCTCTCACAAATAACAGTTTTTTTAGCCTTGAAAAACTACGATTTATACCAACATGTGTTGGTTTCATTTACTTTCTAGAACAGAGCGATATATAACGAGTCAAACAACCATTGACGACAACCCAAAGCGAAATTCTAACTACTGTTTGGCGTTGCTAGGCGATCGATTCCAAACAAAACATTTCCGCAAGCTTTCGGTTCGCCGGCGTCGAAGACAGTTTCCTACAAAATTATTTCACAGAATTCTTATAAAAAAGTTTAAAAATGATTGGTTTATAAGTAACTGTGGGTTATAACTAAAACCAGAACATAAAGTTAGATGATTTAATTAAACATTCTAAAGCCATATTCGTAATAATATACAAAAGTAATTATTATACAAATCGAGTTTTCCTTCGTAGTCCTTAAAAACCCGCATTTATACACGATCCATGGCGAAACAAGGTCAAACCCACAAAGGTCCAGAAATTATAAATTAATTATTGATATTGCAAACTGAACCTAAGATTAATTGATATGTGAAATTACGTTCTAATTGCGTAGTTTAAAAATTTGTTGTGATTCGAATTTTAACCAAAATAAAAAAAACGGCTAAAAATGCAGAAATTTGTAAAAAATCATATAGAAACTGTTATCGTAAAAACTTGTATATCAAATATTTAACGCGAGCAAATACAAAATAAGCTTTTAGCATTTTAATTATTCAATTAAAATGTCGTATTAAATTTCCTCCAATATTTATAAGCACATTTTTTATGATGCTATGTAAGTATTTCGAGCTGTTTGGAATGCTGTTGCATTTGGTTTTCAATTCTGGACATTTTCGTTTGAGCAGCTCTAAAATTTCTATAACGTTTCCTCGATTTTAAAGTTCGCTACTGCTTCTATGACCTCTAAGAGCTATGTCTTGCTGGACACAAAGTAAAATAACCTCAAAGTGGTATTAAAAAACTTTCAAATTAAGCGCCTAAACGCAGTTCAGAACTTTTAAAAGACGGCACCATAGGTTATTGCCGATCGATAATCACGCGTTCTAAGAAAGAGCGGCAAAGAAACGCCACATGTTAAGTTGTTAACTTAATACCGTCTTTATTTCAGTATAACATAACTTTTATCTATGTAATTAATTGACTAATGTAAAAAAATATAACCATTAAATGATACAAACACTACTCGGACTCTACTCATTCATAATTCAATGGAGTTAGCCCTCAAAAAGCTAACGTAATCAGAAGTGGGATAATGAATCTTCAACCCGTACAAGTCCGCCTTAACGAATAGCACGGGAAAAATAGGTTTCAACCCGGAATAAATTGAAACAAAGCTGAAAATTTCAGATCTTATAGATTTTTGGGCGCTCTTTAACGTGGTGTGGTCTCCCAGTCTCCCATTGGTGGAATTTCTGCCATATTGGAAAATGGCGTACAAACTCGAGAAAATGCTTAATAACTCCTGTTATACTTAACCGATTAACACGTAATTAAGCTTCAATTGTAGATTACCTTCAAACACAAAATTCATCTCTAAGATATGTTGCCCTACAACTAACTTGAAGTTCACAATTTGATCCTGAAGATTAGCCTCATATAAAAAATGGGGATTTAAAGTGTTTATGGTTTCTATTTTCAAAGTACATTTCCAAAATTAAGCATATAGTTCCTATTACTGACAAATTTTGTTTCTTTTCTGATCGGAGCTATAGTGTATAGTACGGGAGAGGGTAAAACAGCCTTTGTACCATCATAAACCTAATGTTTTAATATATACCATTGTTCGCCCACAATTGTCAATGCGGCTAGAGTTGAGTTGTAGCGTGTGAAACGAAGTTGACATAACCAAGTGTATACTTTAAATGAAGATTATAGAATTGTGCTTTTGAATTAGCTTCTCTTCCACCAACAAGTGCGGCAGCAAACCAGCATTCAAATAGAGTTTATCACCAAGTTCAAGCGTGGCTTGGAAGCAGCCTAAATGCCAGAGAATGTGGTTGGGGACAGGTAGGATCTGAACTCAAACCAATCGTTACCGCTCTACAAGCTGCTCCAGATGAGCTCTTGCAGATGATCTCTCGTAAATGAAAGGAAGTCTGTGACTTGAAATGTGAATGCCGTAAAACTGGTCCAGTCTGTTCTTCAATTTGTAGACACTGCAAGGGAGTATCTTGTTCAAATGAACATAGAGATTTCGAGGCTCAACCTCAAGAAGAGGTCTATGATTAATCTGGTTCACGGGTAGTTGAGCGGTTTTCAAAACCCCGTGGAGCAAAACCGCATTTGCTGTTTCCGCGTTTCTCAATACAGCGCTATTTCCCAAAACAGCGGGTGCTGTTTCCGCCCAAACTGTGATTGATAGTGACGGAAATCTCTATTATATTAAGTATATAGAACAAAGAACAATATTATGCAAAGAGGAGTAATGTTATATCGGAAGTAAATATAAAATATAATTTTTTGGAAAAGGCATATTATGAAGATAAACAACAATATTTTGGAAAGGCGTAACGTGGATAATGGAT
>JAEQBA010002746.1:0-13932 GCA_019434445.1 Phalangium opilio
AAATGGTTTTTTGACAGCGTTAAATCACATACAACACCAAATCTGAAAGTTACATTGAACGTAAATTGTCAGATAGGAAGTCATACCTTCAAAATTATGAGAGAAACCAGTATTTGTGTCAAAGGAACCTACACATTAGTCAAAAATGTCTTGATTAGAATCAAGTCCTAAAAAGTATCGATAAGACTGAGGTTATCACTTGACTGAAGGATCAGATATTAACTTTTCTTTTTAATTGAAACTTAAAGGCATGCTTAAGAAAAAACAACGTTCCATTACCGTTTTCCGTTGAAATAACTTATTTTACAGGTAATCAATTTCAAAAATTTACTTATCTCGGGTTTTCGGGCACAATTCCATTCCCCCAAAACATTTTATCATTACATTAATTACTTTTGAGAGAGTACGTGTATGACATTGAGTTTTAAAAGGTTCCCTCATTTGTGCCCGGCATGCTTCGCAGTGGATACGTTTTAAAACAATGGCGGAAAATTAAGTAGGGACAGTTAGATTTTTACTCGTGGTTATGCAAAATGATGTAATGTCTAGTGTACTTCAGTCAACAGTCATACTGTTCATTCTCATAGCTCAGGACATGATTAATGCTGCTCACTATTTCTCTCTCTAGTTTCAAACAATGGTTAGAGACCATTCAGTGCCGCAGGTCGCACATGAATATATTTCAACTACAGTTTACATCAATTCTCCGTGGTCGTACTATTAGAGGGTTAAGCACTAATTTGTTCAGAACATGTCTCGAAAGTGTGCTTGTTATAAGTTTTTAAAGCAGTGTTGCCAATGTGTGGGTAATTTCCCACATCGTGGGAGATTTAGGTTTGGTTTTAGGCTCTGTGGGGAAAAAGTAATATTTTTCCGAAATCAATCAAATGTCGGAATTTTCCTGTTCAAGGGTTAATAGTGCAAAATTTTCAAAAATGCACTAATTTTAACTGCACAGTTAAAATAAGTGCATTTTCGAAAATTTTATTCGGTTTAATAATTTCAAGCGACATTTTGAAATAAATTCGGTGATTTTAAGTTTGGCACTGAAAAAAAGAAAGCATATTTTGAGAATTTTAAAGCTTTAAAGCATTTGTACATATTGTCAAAGCCATGCGGAGTGATATTCCATATTAAACTTAGTATGATAAAATAGTCCAGATAAATATGACTGTAAAAAAGGGGGTGTGGGAAATGCGGCAAATTTTTAAAATGGAAGTGGGAACATCCACTTTCTAACATTAGCAACACTGATTTGAAGGTTTTGGTCATGGCTAAACAGACCGCTCATTCAGTTTTTTATTGTTTTAAAGCTTATTTTGACACGTTATCTCTCAAAAGTAATTAATGTAATGATAAAATGTTTTGGGGGAATGGAATTGTGCCCGAAAACCCGAGATAAGTAAATTTTTGAAATTGATTACCTGTAAAATAAGTTATTTCAACGGAAAACGGTAATGGAACGTTGTTTTTTCTTAAGCATGCCTTTAAGTTTCAATTAAAAAGAAAAGTTAATATCTGATCCTTCAGTCAAGTGATAACCTCAGTCTTATCGATACTTTTTAGGACTTGATTCTAATCAAGACATTTTTGACTAATATCTGTTCCTTCAGTCTTCATTTTAATTAAGATTGTTAAGAAACTGTTTTACATTTTCAAAATCTACACTAAGCAGAAACATATATAAAAGCGACCGTAACTTTAGCTCAATCAGTCATTTATTTATAATGATACTCCAAAAAATAAAAACGTAACTCATTGAAAGTTTGTATTCTTATTGTAATTAACATAATACAATTTTTTACAACCCTTTATTGAAACGCGGGGCGCTCCCCTAAAAATTCCACAAATCGAACCAAATTGACAGTTTTACACAATTTTTTAAGACGCTGATTTATGTCTGTTTAACCTTTAGCTCAAACTTTTCATAAGCCCAATATGAAATTCGGATATCCTTAAAACTTCTCAAAGACGATCCAAGATTATCAATTTCGAACTTTTTTGTAGCATTAACTAACGTCTGTTTGATATTAAGCTTATAAACCTTAAACACAATATAGTCAGGGCAATGAAGACTCAATTTATAAGGGCTACCCTAAAAGTCCACAAAGGTGATCCAAGATTGTTAAAAATACGCCTAAAAAGTGCCCTCTTCAAAATATGTAGCCGGGGAAAAGAGAGCGTGATCGAGTGGGCTATGCTAGTGGGTATTTTGGTAGTAAGTAACGGGGGTTGGGACTCCAGGCATAGCCCGCTCCATCACGCACTCGACAACGCAAAGCAACTCGCGCCAGCGTGGGAAATAAGGCGGTAACACAGGGCAAATGACGAGTTTAAAAATTGCCTGGTACAGTTCAAAAATTAAATCGGAGGGGGGTCAGTGGTCCACGAGACTACTAAAAAATTCAAGGGTAACCAGAGTCCACACATTAAAATTCTAATACTTTAATTATCCACTTCCTTAGCTTAGCAGACGACGTGCTCTGGCCAATGGTCAGGGACCAGTTTATTTATTCCAAGTCAGGAGGGTCTCTGGCCTAATGTCCAGTTTAAAAAAATCCTTATTTCCCACCCTGACTCGCGCTATAGCGCAAGCAGCTTGCGACGTGTTGCGCGTGATCGAGTAGGCTATGGTCCGGTCAAAAGAAATCTTCAGATCAGCGTTGCAAATAAGGCGGTGGCACCGGGAAAATGACCAGTTTAAAAATTAAATCGGAGGGTGAGCAGTGGTCCACACGACCATAATGGAAATTCTAGGGTAACCAGGGTCCAGACATTATCTCAACTATTTTAATTACCCACTTCTTTAGTTTAGCAGACGCCGCGCCCTGGTCAATGGTCATGGACCAGTTTATTTATTCCTGGGCAGGGGGTCGCTGGCCCAATGTCTAGTTTTAAAAAAATTCCTATTTCCCACCCTGATTCAGTTGGGAGTCCTGGAGCTCCTAAAGTCCAGAGATGCATATGACAAGGATTCATTTCTCATAAGCGAGAATGGCCAACTCTGTTGTGTAAGAGACAGCCTGGCAGCCTGGTATTTTTTTACTTCTAATAGCGTTTTCCTTATAGCGATTTCCACTGACTGCTCGCGGAGCGCTCCCATGGAGCTATATAAATGGGAGAAGTAGTTCTCGGCTTCGTTAAAGACTGTTTATGCTAAATCAGGGTCTCCTATATTTATTGCTCCATGGGAGCGCTCCGAGAGCAGTAAGTGGAATTCGCTATTAGGGTCCTCGCGGAGCGCTCCCATGGAGGAATAAAATTAGGAGATCCTATGCTTCAAAAACAGTCTTTAACGAAGCTGGAAACTACTACTACCATTTTTATTGCTCCTTGGGAGCGCTCCGCGAGGACCCAAAGGAAAACGCTATAAGTCAGCTGGGTTTTCACCTTATGAGAACAATTAATTATGTGTCTCTTTGATATTTAGCTCTGATAATTTCAGAAACTTAATAAAAAGTAGTGTTATGTATTTAACCAGAATTTATTTTATTGAAATTTATTAATAATTTTTTAATTAAAAAAATTGTAATACTATTTTAAGAGCTCGACATTTTCTATCCATTATCCACAAATTAGTAATTAATTTGAATGAAAAATAGGTGGATATCTTTTATTAATTGGGAAATAATGCACACACTTTACATTTAAATTTTAGAAGTCAATTTATTATTTACTTTGTGTATATAATATTCAGCATTATTTTCACTAAGGAAATAAACTAATTACCTACGACTACGAGGAATTAACTAGTATATATATGTTTAAAATTATAATTTAATCGTTTCAAAACTAATATGGTTTTGAACCGGTTTTTGTGATTTAGTTATTAAAATTTGTGATTATCGATTGGTCAATATTGAAAATCAACCAATGGTGGAACTAATTTTTTTTAAACTCAATGAAACTGAAATATCAATGAATCATCTACTGAAAGAGGTATTAACCTATTTTTTTTTTAATTCAAAATAAGGTAAATAAGGATTAGATGGCCGCTTGCTGCTTCAAACAAGATTTTTAATCACGAAGAGAATATTTTTTTAATTTTGGTCAAATTTAGATATTCGGTAATCGAGTTGATATTTATAAAGCCCTTTTTGCTCATGTCTATTTTAAACTTTAATCACAGATTTCGCTTACCATTTTACAAGCATAATAAACACTACTGAAGGGCGCAAATCTATCTGTGATCGGTAATGGTGACCAATATAGCAATTTGCCCAATTAATCAGTTTGAACTTCATTTGCACATTTCTATTCGTTAATTTGAAATGTTGCGAGAAATTTGAATGGAATATAAGTAGATATCTCTTTCAGTAGATAATTTTTGATGTTGATATTTAAGATTCATTGAGTTAAAAAAATTGGTATTGGTATTTCAAGTAAGCTTAGATATCAACATCGGTGAATTTACGATATGGGCTTATGATGTTAGTCTGTTTATAAGATTAAGTCGTTACTTTAAGTGTCACTAGACAGTATCTACCTCCAAAATCGAGAGTTAGTAACTTTATAACCATCTCCTAGTCAGAGGATATCCGAGGGTCAATTTCTTATATCATTGACTGACGAAGGCTCACTATAGCTTAGTCAACTTTTGGCAAGGCCTAATACCGTTTTTGCATGACTGTCGCCGTCAAATTCCTTTTAAAGCATAGATCATTAGATCATATAGTATCCACCCTTGATTTTCATTACGCAACACACGTTGGATTCGTAAACCTCGACGTGCACCACGATTAGAAGCATTAAAATGCAAAAACAACACACTGACCGCATACATTTTTGGTAAATAACAGAGTCACTCACTACAGCTGTTTTCGGGGGAATCGGGGCTGAACGAGCGACCGAGAGGGCGTAAAAGAAAAAGCCTCCGGCGGCCGGTCTCTTAAAGGGGGTAGTTTCGAGGGAACGAAATTCAAATGCAAGGCGCGTCCCTTCAACAAAAAACATTGAATTCGTTAATACGGACGTTTTAGGCAATTATAATATTGAAATTTTATACAATTAAGTAATATTTAAGAAAACAAAGCACTACTTTCAAAGTCTAAACTTTTAAAGTACGACGATACGAGAAGGCGAAGTAACGGGCAACGAGAAATAAACATTTTTATAAACGGCAAAAATTAACGTTAAGCCAAGGCTTAGCGCAATTTCACCGCCTTAAAAAAAGTGCCAAGTTTACAAATAGATTGTGGGACAATAAAAAGGTGGAAAATTATGAAATTAGGCTTATATTAAAGCTTGAAACCTACTTTATATTATATTTAAAATCCATCCATGAGCAAATCCTCAAAACATATGAAAATGACAACGAAAAAGGACCCACTCTAAAATGTTTTCCCCTTAAAAAAAATGGCGGCCACAAACGGGGTGAAAAAGGGGAAAAGAGCTATTAAAGCAGTCTTATCTCACTATCGATAGGCCATTTCAACCAAAAGGCATTAAGAATAAACAATCGGATTATTATGAGGCAACTATACGTAAAAAAAGGCCAATATTGGTCGCGCTGATATCTACTAATAAAACAGTGTATCCATGCTAAAATATCGCAGATTGGGGTAGTTTTTAAAATTTTAAATTAAACATACTTAAAATTAATTTTTCTCAAAAACCATAAAAATAGTCCTAGAAAAAGGTTTAAATTTTGATATAAAACCGTTCCCAAACGTAACAAACGAATATTTCATTTCAAAAGGGTGGCGACAAAATGGCTAAATTTGAAAAAAACTCCATGTTATTTCTATGGGAAAATTTAACTTTTTCACCAAAAGGGCTGATTAATTTTATGGAAATGAAAACCACCCTTAGCAACTTTATTTTTTATACAATAAACTAATGGGTGGATCTTCTTGAAATTTTAACCACATATTGAGGGCCCGAATTGTAGTTCTGTGGAATTTTTTCAAAGCAGTTAATACGATACAAAAAAAGTTATAACCAATCAAAAAACCATCCTTATACATTGAATTCGGTATGAGGTCTTATCTAAGAGAGCTATCGCTCTCCTAGAATTAAGCCACGAAAACGTAGATTTGGTTAAAGCTTTAGAAATTTTGGCTAAAGAAGCTGAATTGCGTGATGACCCTGGAGATTACCCCAGAGCTTTAGCTTTTAGAAAAGCCTGTACAGCACTGAAACAATCTAAAAGAATAAACCATTCGGGAGATATTACCAAAATCCATGATATTGGCCAACATTCCGCGCGAATCATAACAGATATAATAGAACACGGACATTGTGAAGAAGTTGAAAAAACTGCGAACTCTAATTGGTTCAAAAGTGTGACTGATTTAACATCGGTTTTTTGTGTGGGACCAAGCACCGCTAAAAAATGGTTCAGCCAAGGTTATGATACCTTGGAAAAAGTTAAAAATACGCCTAAATTATGGAAATCAGACTTAAGAATAGTATATGGCTCAATAACAGCCCTGGTTTTTCATTCAGACCTTAATTCTCCGGTGACCTTGAAAGAAGGTCAAAATATGAAAACTTTGGTGCAAAATCTTTTGCTAAACAATTGCTTAGTTGAAATAACTGGAGGTTTCCGTAGAGGAAAACCAGAAGGGCACGATCTTGATCTACTTATAACATCACCAAATGAGGGAAAAGAAACTGGCATCTTAGAAGATCTCTTTTCAAAACTTAAAACAAAGGGAATAATCTTATATGGAGGGATTGAAAAACAAACCAACGCAAGTTCATCAAAATTAGGCCTAGGTTCTCGTAGTCGTAATATAATTGACAATTTTGACAAGTGTTTTACCATCATGAAGTACCGAGAAGAATATCCAGAAAACGATATTACTAGTCAAATTGTGGATTACGTTTCTTATAAGGATATTGAAAATCTAGCTCAAAGTAAACGTTTGTGGAAAGCAAAAAGAGTGGATTTAGTCATTTGCCATTATTCTCAATGGGCCTTTGCTTTATTAGGATGAACCGGCAACAAAATGTTCAACAGAAGTCTCAGAGATTATAGGCTGATAATGTAGCAGATGCTAGCTTTAGTACCAAAAATGAACGTTTGGATCGCCAGCATCATGTACTACTTTCTAAAGACCTATGACGTCAAGAAGCTTTTCTCTGATTGGTTAGTTCCTGTAGAAGGTTGAGCAGAGAGTAGTTTTCTTCTCAGTTTACATGTCGTCGACAGTGAACCAAAAGCAGGGAATTATTAATGAAGTATACTTTTTGTTTTTATATCTATAGGCTTTTGGTAATATTATTAAAGTATAGTTGATTGTTTGTTATAAATATCACCACTATCATTATATCCTAATACCTCACATTCTGTTAAATTCTATTCGCCTTTGGTATAACAGACAACGGCCTACAAATAACTCTAAATCGTCAATACTCTGGGTTAAATTGTTTTAGCTTCATGAAGGTATTAGAGTACACGCTGGGGTGTAAAATGGATGCTAGAGAATACAGACTGTTGCGCTCCGGGCCATTCGGCATGCGATAAATGAAATTGGGGTTTGTCTTTCGTTTCAACTTGGCCGCTCTCCTTGGCGTAAGCGTTAATTAAAACCGCCAAAAAGACCCTGTAATTAGAAGACTGTTTTCCGCATGCTGTATTATAAACCATACCCCCTTTTCCCTACAACTTGCTTCTTTCAGTCAGGGTGGGTTAGTTATTCGAGAACAGTCACTGTGTGGTTTTCTCCATTCTTTAGCTGAACCAAGAAGTGATATCTATGGTTTATTAGGGAGAAGGTGTAAGATGCCTAAGTATTCGCCGGGGACCTTAGTCTCAGTCCCCATTTTTAAAATACAAAAAAGGAGGCCGGGCCATTTTGCCTCTTCTCAGTCGACAGTAATTTTCGAACTCATTAGCGTCGCGCTGACGTGAGTTTTCAAGGACCAATGAGATTCTGGTTGGAAATTAGAGGCGTGGATTAACTCCGTCCGGACCTACGTTTGGACTGGAGATAAAGAGCTAGAAATGTGGCGGCGAATTTTTACCTTCTCTCTAGTAAACTAGATATCACTTCTTGGCTGAACCAAAAGGTAAAAATAATACGCCTCCAAGGGACCGACTTTTGTTAGCAACAATAGTTCAAGATGAAACGTTTCACTGAAAGAATTAAAATTACAGAAGAGAATCATGACAGTTGATATATCCGTGCAATCATGAAGGAAAAGGGATGGAGTGGCACCCCTATTCCTATAACGTTGCCTCTGTACCCCCACCTATGGAACGGCCCCGTAGTTCTCCCAGCATCCTCAGCGTTTAGGTAGGGTTGCACAGTACCGAATCGAAAAAATAGGGTCTAGCAGGGTGGGAAATAAGAATTATTTTTAAACTGGACATTTGGCCAGCGACACCCCCCCCTGGCCTGGAATAAATAAACTGGTCCATGAGCAATGACCAGGGCACGTCGTCTGCTAAACTAATTAAATGGATAAATACTATATTTGAATTAATGTCTGGACTTTGGCTACCCTTGAATTTTCTTAGTGGTCACGTGGCCCACAGAACCACCTCCTCCAATTTAATTTTTAAACTGGTCATTTGCCCTGTGAAACCGCCTTATTTCCCACGCTCGAGTCTAGTTCTCTTACAAATACAATGGAGCTACGCGGCAGTACTTCACAATCGCCTACCAAAGGGTAGGGGCGTGCGCGAGGGATGCTGGTAGAGTTACGGTGCCGCAGGTTGACCGTCATCATTTCCAATCAATCTCACCTCATTTATCCCTCACCTCAAATTGTCTCCTCTTCTCTGATTGGCTGAAGAGCTTCTGTCGTCATTGTGGGGTTTAAAGTCGCAAGGGAGCGCGTGCAGAAAAAATTTAAAGTTCATAATTTAATTTTCATTCTTTTAATAAAATTTCATGAAGTGGTGACACGAAATCAAGCTATTCACAGTGTAGTACTAACGTAAGGGAATAGTTAGTGGCGTCATCTAGGGACCTTTTTTTTCGTGTAAGTAGATTTTTCGCTGTGTTATGGCGCAAAGTTTCAGTGTATTTTTGAGGTTGTTGACTTGGTCGAACTCTGGTTAACGTCCTGGACCAATATGGCTCCATTCTTTAATTATTATTTTCCGTAAACACATAGTATCCTCCATTGTAT
Organism: Phalangium opilio; assembly: GCA_019434445.1. Lineage (NCBI taxonomy): Eukaryota > Metazoa > Arthropoda > Arachnida > Opiliones > Phalangiidae > Phalangium > Phalangium opilio. The sequence goes on from JAEQBA010002746.1 coordinate 9,085, forward strand.
TTTCTACCTTGAAGTTGTATTATTAACTTGTGATTGCAGACTTCATAAGTTCACATTTGAAGCAAAGACCTGATCTCGGAACGTTCAACATTGTCCTCTGTCCTCATCTAATAGCTAACCCACCTGTTAAATTTTTGGTACTTAATTTTATCCTTCAGAAATATGAACTAGGCCTACTAATTTTTGGTTCAAAATGTTAACTTCGTTAAGGTGACAGAACATTAATCAGAAAGTTGAAATAAGATGAGGAATTTTTGAAATGGCAATTGCGTATAAAATTGCGAATGAAATTTAAATGAAAGTACTTTATATTAAGACAGTATTTTTTTAAATGAAGTGTTAAAAAATTAAGCAACACAAGTAGTTTCGCGTCTGGAAAGATGGGTCAAGGTTTTTTTTTTTTTTTTGAAAAAATAATTTTATTGTGTTAATTTAAGTAGCTTTATTACACTATAATCTTGTTTAACCGCGTTACTGGCGTAGATTAATGGACAGTAACGCGGTGACAAACGTGTAGATTCTTTACGTTAATATTTAAATATATTACGAATTGGTAATATTATAGCACGCCTCGTGCTGCCATCTTTAAAAAGGACAATCCAACTTGCAATTTTAGAAAATTAATTTGCCTCATAATTAGGGTTCGAAAATTACGGTAATTTTGGAAAGTGGAAAATTACGCCGTAACGAAAAATTCAAAAATGAATTATATTGATCGTTTATAAGCTAAATAATAAAAAAATCACTTGAACACAGCTATACTTTTGGTAGAATAGTATTTTACATTATTTAAACCCAGAGTTTTGATGTTTGCAGTTCAAAAAACTTTTGAATAGCAATATCCACTTTCTTCTTCTTACCCATTTTGAGAAGATGGATCTTTTAGACCCTTTTGCAAGAGAAATAAATGAGAATTTGGTGGTAAATTACCACGGTATGACCAGGGTAATTACCGTTTTCGTAACTTACCTGAGAAAATCGTAAATTACAGTTGCCTTGGTAAATTACCGTGTAAACTACAATGGTAATTTACTCATGACCAAAAATATCCTGTTTTACATTCATTTCCTCTTTCCTTTAAATAGGGCGGTTTGTTATGTTTCGTTTTATTTAAAATAAGATCTATGTTTCTTTAAGAGAGTGTCTATTCACTTTCTTGACAACTTTGACAGGAAAACTGCGAAGGACGTAAACATCAAAAGGCAACAGCCATTTTTAAAGAGAGTACCAAGCAAATCGATGAAAAATTCTTTAAGACAACGAGTCACTTCCATATTGGCTTGTAAGAATGGTTGGGCACAACTTACCAATCTAACATGTGAATGTGTGACATCAGAATTCTGGTGAAATAATTAAGAGTTGATTTAAAGTTGTGATAGCCAGACTTCTCTTTTTATCTGTCCGAGTGACGATGACGTCACGGAAAGGTATTACACTGGACGTGTGTGTGTCTGTCTGTCACCGCGTTCGCAGTTGGCAAATCGGAGCAAACGTGTTCGCAGAAAGCAATTTTTGGCCTTCTACTCCTTTCGTTAGGATTAACAAGTTGGGAAACCAAATAAACCTCTTCGAGTCGAGACGTTTTTCTTAAATAATTGATTAAATATATCTAATTTTAATTATTTTTTCGCCAGTAATTTTCCTAATTATTAGTTAAGACGTTTTAAGAAACGTGTTTCCTAAAATAATTTTAAATAAAGTTATTGTTGACGTTTGAATTCTAGCATATGCCTCTTTAACAATTTTTGTAAAAGGGTATATAAAGCGATTGGTTCACAGTAAATGAGAAGAAAATCCACAGCCATTGGGAGGCTCGACGTTTCTCGTACCCTAGATAGAGAGAGTTACAATTCAAACGGGCTTACTGCGAAACACATTGTTTTCGTCAAGGACGTTTATCAAAACCACCCCTGAGGCACGTAGTGACGGCGCTATCTGTGAGCCTCTAGCGGAACCAATTACAAAGTTTACTCGCTTATTTGCAATAGAAACATAGTTATGATTTTTATTTCATCTATTTATCAGATTAAAAAGGACTAGAGTTTTTTTTAATTAACTCACGTATTTTATTTAACACGTTTAAAAAACTATCTTGGCAGCTTGTTACGCGGGTTATAGCAGCAGACGGTAGTAAAAGAGTTCTTCAAGTGATTAATAGGTGGCGCCACCCATATTTTATAAAGATTCATGCAAATTACAAAAAGTGTATCGCGAAACGTAGATCTCGAGATCCCAGCACGTTGTGTCTTTAGGTTTAATACATGTATTCTATCTCATTGCAACGCGTTCCAGATATAGCATACACGTTTACTCCGATTTCCAACTGCGAACGCGGTGACAGACGGACAATACCACTCCATGACGTCATCGTCAGTCGGAGAGGTATCAATCAGGGTTCGAGTAACTGAGCACGCGGAATGACTCGAAAGCGTTTGATGCTCCCTTTAGGAGGAGACATCGAGGCGTGATTAACTTTGCGGATATCCTATCTGCGCGAAAGATCGAGCTGTCAGAGCAGGTGCGAAGAAATTACAAAACAAACACTAGAGGGAAGTACCTAGACAAAGCGATGAGGCCGACAAAAGATGTAAGATCTTCATTAGCTATATCGAATTTCGTGATTACCAACAGAAACCCGGCTAATCTATCATTATCACGTTAAACCCGGGGCTAACACGATTACACATTTAATTTCACATTTTTATAAAGACGATTTTATTTTTCGACAAAAAAACTCCAGTTTTTTCTAAAACAAAAGAATAAAGCGAGTGACAAGCTAGTCTAAGATCCAAATGAACGACTAATATGAAACATTAACAATCAAATAAAAATAATATAAGTAAATGTAATTATTTATTTTCCAACAAGTACATTTAGTTATTATTTATTTTCCAACAAGTACATTTAGTATTATTTATTTTACCACAAATACATTTAGAAATTATTTTTTTCCATTAATTTCTTAGAATACTTCAATAAATATGTAATAATTTATATATCTCGTTAACAAATTCATACGCGTATATATCGATTTAAGAGTCATCGCGGTTTTACAAAAATATTAGTAATTCCATATTCTAAGTAATTTTAGTAGTATATATTAATATTAATTTGGATTCCCTAATTGGAAAGCACTATCACTAGGTCATGCTAATTTTTCAATTTTTAACGAAGACTGCTTTCATTCGCCGACAGAAGAATTTGTTTCCGGTTACAATTATTGTAAGAACTTCTATTTTGTTTCACTTAGAACTATGGTCAGTTGAGAATTTGTCGAAGATCGCGTTAGCTATTTACACCGCTATTATAGTAACATTAGCTTATGGTCATTTTCAAGTGTCACTTAATTAAATAACTTGGTTTCATCCTCGAACGACAATAAATGAAATAAGCCCTAGCATAGTATCACCAAAAGTGGATGAGGGTAAGTTTTGAAAGTGGCCAGAAGTCGCGAGGCATCAGAGTTTCGCCATAATTGGCCGTGGAATCGGCGTAGCTATATTAGGCTTAGTCACTCCCTCCCTATAAGTAGGCCTTGTGCAAGTTCGAGGTTACCGTCGTCTGCTATTGTGTGCTAAAACTTTCTCAAATGTTTTATTTTGCATATTAACCATGAAAATACCTGTGCTTCGTGCAAATACTAGTCTGAACCGACTCTTAGCCATGTGTTTTTTCGGATCGGAATCGTTTTAAATCAGTTTCGGTTTAAAGTTCCGTTGCGAGGGTTTACATTCCAGCAATCCTCGTTTGATCTTATGTGTGATGTGCAGTGGTTCTCGAAACTGGAATCTTGTCAGAAGCTCGGCGGTGAAGACGAAAGAAGCGACTCCAAGCATTGCCGCCCACAATCGGAACTTGGCTTCAATGTCCTTAAACCCGAGTACGTGGACTTCATTCTCATTCTCAGCCGTCGAATGTTGTGGTTCCAATTCGATGCGCCATTCTCTCTCGAACACGCGGTGAAATGCTGTGATTTGGCCGGTTTCCACGAAAGACCCACGAAAACCGCAAATCTGCAATCACCAATGGGTGAGATATTTAATTTTTCATTCGTAACTTAAATACAGGTTGCAAAATTTGTCCACGTGATTAACGCTGACTTTATTTGATAGTTTCAAGGTACACACGACACTTTTGGCCGGGACTTGAAATTATATTCCCCAAAGATTTCAAAGTGACACTATGAAGAGTTGACGATATTATACACCGATTTCGATTAAATTCGCGAGTAATATAACGCGATACGCGGCTCTGAACTCGCCATTATGTGCTCGAGCAAAATTTCAAAGTAATATAAAACCTTAGCAATGCCACCTACATGGCGAAGGCTTCTCAATTTTTACAAACTCCACAATGGAAGGAAAAGTAATTGTTCCCGTGTGCCTTTGCGCCGCATTTATCTTTTAAAGCGCCTCACGGTGAAATGCGTCAGTGATCCGACCCTCCATGTGATTTTGAATTGATAACGTTTTGGAGATATAAAAATCTCTTTGGATAGATATCAATCATGTAATGGAAACTAAAGTATAGAGGCTCGTGGACCACAATTTGGACTTACTGTGGTAAGAGTTTTTTTTTTCGAACGTAGTTTTTATACTAATTAGCAACTTTCAAGCGTTATAAGTCAATGCACGCGCGAACGGCAGTTGAGGTGCAACATTATTGAAGAAGACTCAAGTAGCTACGTTTGATATAACAAGATCATCGTCAATGTGCGAAGAGAAACACCTAAACGTAGACTGTTCTTGCATTAAGAAAGTAACGAACCTTTGGTTGATGTACTTCAGAGTTTTAGGATTCATTGTTGCATTGTCAACTGTGAATACTAGCGGGTTGTTCCAAGTACTT
>JAEQBA010002746.1:15174-53549 GCA_019434445.1 Phalangium opilio
TAGGTATTTTTCACCGTCCCTGTCAGCAACGTCATCAGAACGATAAGTAGTTAAGTGAGCCAATAAGATAATTTAAACTTTCGTTAAGTGTTGAAGGAAGGAGGCTCTATACTGGGCTATGAGTCGGACCAGAAGCCGATTAGGCTTTACACATGAAGTACGTAACATGTGCCTTGGGGAGCTACACGATATTCTCTAAGCTCCTAGGAAAGAACCTCCCCTTACGCAGAGGGAAATAGTTCAGTAAAGCGGCTCCTTCGGATCCATCGGATCCTTCCGCCTAAAGAAGACCGATTTACCACGTACCTAAATTCGAGAACTACTATAAAGACTAAGTAGGGTATCTAGATATTCTTTAGATAAAACTGTTCACAATACCAAAAAGTATTTGGGAGTAAAGCACGAAAATCTTATCAGTCTGGGTAGCTTTTGCTTGGACTATTTAAGACGCCGTGCATCTGTTTTTTACGAAGAATGTTTTCTGTTCTCGCGGTTACGGCGAGCTCAGCCGCCGGCGGCTCGGGAATCGGGATACCCTTGTTTCCTAGACAAGGCCTAGTGTAGTTTTAGAGTCTATTATTATTATTCGCAGAGCTATTTTTCTGTTGAAATTAGGGAACTAGTATAAATATTGAGTAGAGTGTCTGAAATATCTTTAGTTAAAACTATTCACAATACGAAAGATTATTTGGGAGTAAGGCACGAAGATCCTATCAATCTGGGTAGCTTTTGCTTGGCCTATTTAAGACGCCGTGCATCTGTTTTTTAACGAGGTATTTTTCTGTTCTCGCCGTTACGGCAAGCCCGGCCGCCGGCAGCTCGAGATGCGCCGCTCGGCCTCAGCCGCTGATATCTAGCCAAGGCTTAGTGTAGTTTTCGTGTCTAATTTTATTCGCAGAGCTATTTTTCCGTATTTTTCTGTTGAAATTTAAGAAAATCTTATCATATTTAGTTGAAGACTAAGTAAATGTCTCAAAAAATTTCGAAACTTGAGCTTTAAAACGTTGAATATTTTATAACGATTACGGAACGGTACCGCAAATTCGCCTTCCGGGCCTCCCAGTTATGTCGACGGCGAGGTCGAGTCGAGGTCCCTCCCATGCAAGAAAATAGTAATAGCCGTCGCCGATTGGTCTGGCATTAAAGAGGTTATCTATGGTTAGGGGGCTCATGATTGGCTAAAAGCTTTTTGTTCGTCTGCTTAGTTTTTACTTCGGGAATATCATGAAATCCATGGTCAAAGCTATGGAAAAGTGGGACTTACGTACTTTATGTGTGAAGCATAATCCGCTTTTGGTCGGACTGAAGTAAATATTAACCGTTCTCCATTATTACTTCTAAAATTAAATCTATCCCTGATTAAACAAAACGTACTGTATCTATGTGTGAGGAAGGAAAGCTTATTCTAACATCTTGGAGGACTGCATTATAGAGTACTGCATTTTAGTCAACCTTTTTCACACTAGATATTATTATTTTCAAACACTGCATTTCAGAGTACTGCATTTTAGTCAAAAGATTTCATAGTTAAAATTATTATTTTCGTGGACTGCAATTCAGAGAACTGCATTTTAGTCAAAAGATTTCAGAGTTGAAATTAATAATTTTCGAGGACTACATTTCAGAGAACTGCGTTTTAGTCAATCGATTTCAGAGTTGAAATTAATAATTTTCGAGGACTACATTTCAGAGAACTGCGTTTTAGTCAACCGATTTCAGAGTTAAAATTATTATTTTCGTGGACTGCTTTTCAGTCAAAAGATTTCAGAGTAGAAATTATAATTTTTTAGGACTGCATTTCAGAGTACTGCATTTTAGTCAACCGATTTCAGAGTTGAAATTTATTATTTTTTAGGACTGCATTTCAGAGCACTGCGTTTTAGTCAAAAGATTTCAGAGTTGAAATTATAATTTTTGTTGGACTGCATTTCAGAGTACTGCGTTTTAGTCAAAAGATTTCAGAGTTGAAATTAGGATTTTTAGGACTGCATTTCAGAGCACTGCATTTTAGTCAAAAGATTTCAGAGTTGAAATTTATTATTTTCGTGGACTGCTTTTCAGAGTACTGCATTTTCGTCAAAAGATTTCAGAGTTGAAATTTTATTTTCGTGGACTGCATTTCAGAGTACTGCGTTTTAGTCGAAAGATTTCAGAGTTGAAATTATAATTTTTGTTGGACTGCTTTCAGAGTACTGCATTGTAGTCAAAAGATTTCAGAGTTGAAATTATAATTTTTGTTGGACTGCATTTCAGAGTACTGCATTTTAGTCAACCGATTTCAGAGTTGAAATTTATTATTTTCGTGGACTGCTTTTCAGAGTACTGCATTTTAGTCAAAAGATTTCAGAGTTGAAATTTATTATTTTCGTGGACTGCATTTCAGAGTACTGCGTTTTAATCAAAAGATTTCAGAGATGAAATTAATAATTTTTAGGACTGCATTTCAGAGCACTGCGTTTTAGTCAAAAGATTTCAGAGTTGAAATTATAATTTTTGTTGGACTGCATTTCAGAGTACTGCGTTTTAATCAAAAGATTTCAGAGATGAAATTAATAATTTTTTAGGACTGCATTTCAGAGTACTGCATTTTAGTCAACCGATTTCAGAGTTGAAATTATAATTTTCTAGGACTGCATTTCAGAGCACTGCATTTTAGTCAAAAGATTTCAGAGTTGAAATTATAATTTTTGTTGGACTGCATTTCAGAGTACTGCGTTTTAGTCAAAAGATTTCAGAGTTGAAATTATATTTTTTTAGGACTGCATTTCAGAGTACTGCGTTTTAGTCAAAAGATTTCAGAGTTGAAATTAGGATTTTTTAGGACTGCATTTTAGTCAAAAGATTTCAGAGTTGAAATTTATTATTTTCGTGGACTGCTTTTCAGAGTACTGCATTTTAGTCAAAAGATTTCAGAGTTGAAATTTATTATTTTCGTGGACTGCATTTCAGAGTACTGCGTTTTAATCAAAAGATTTCAGAGATGAAATTAATAATTTTTTAGGACTGCATTTCAGAGTACTGCATTTTAGTCAACCGATTTCAGAGTTGAAATTATAATTTTTGAGGACTGCATTTCAGAGAACTGCGTTTTAGTCGAAAGATTTCAGAGTTGAAATTATAATTTTTGTTGGACTGCTTTTCAGAGTACTGCATTTTAGTCAAAAGATTTCAGAGTTGAAATTATAATTTTTGTTGGACTGCATTTCAGAGTACTGCATTTTAGTCAACCGATTTCAGAGTTGAAATTTATTATTTTCGTGGACTGCTTTTCAGAGTACTGCATTTTAGTCAAAAGATTTCAGAGTTGAAATTTATTATTTTCGTGGACTGCATTTCAGAGTACTGCGTTTTAATCAAAAGATTTCAGAGATGAAATTAATAATTTTTTAGGACTGCATTTCAGAGCACTGCGTTTTAGTCAAAAGATTTCAGAGTTGAAATTATAATTTTTGTTGGACTGCATTTCAGAGTACTGCGTTTTAATCAAAAGATTTCAGAGATGAAATTAATAATTTTTTAGGACTGCATTTCAGAGTACTGCATTTTAGTCAACCGATTTCAGAGTTGAAATTATATTTTCTAGGACTGCATTTCAGAGCACTGCATTTTAGTCAAAAGATTTCAGAGTTGAAATTATAATTTTTGTTGGACTGCATTTCAGAGTACTGCGTTTTAGTCAAAAGATTTCAGAGTTGAAATTATAATTTTTAGGACTGCATTTCAGAGTACTGCGTTTTAGTCAAAAGATTTCAGAGTTGAAATTAGGATTTTTTAGGACTGCATTTCAGAGCACTGCATTTTAGTCAAAAGATTTCAGAGTTGAAATTTATTATTTTCGTGGACTGCTTTTCAGAGTACTGCATTTTAGTCAAAAGATTTCAGAGTTGAAATTTATTATTTTCGTGGACTGCATTTCAGAGTACTGCGTTTTAATCAAAAGATTTCAGAGATGAAATTAATAATTTTTTAGGACTGCATTTCAGAGCACTGCGTTTTAGTCAAAAGATTTCAGAGTTGAAATTATAATTTTTGTTGGACTGCATTTCAGAGTACTGCGTTTTAATCAAAAGATTTCAGAGATGAAATTAATAATTTTTTAGGACTGCATTTCAGAGTACTGCATTTTAGTCAACCGATTTCAGAGTTGAAATTATAATTTTGAGGACTGCATTTCAGAGAACTGCGTTTTAGTCGAAAGATTTCAGAGTTGAAATTATAATTCTGTTGGACTGCTTTTCAGAGTACTGCATTTTAGTCAAAAGATTTCAGAGTTGAAATTATAATTTTTGTTGGACTGCATTTCAGAGTACTGCATTTTAGTCAACCGATTTCAGAGTTGAAATTTATTATTTTCGTGGACTGCTTTTCAGAGTACTGCATTTTAGTCAAAAGATTTCAGAGTTGAAATTTATTATTTTCGTGGACTGCATTTCAGAGTACTGCGTTTTAATCAAAAGATTTCAGAGATGAAATTATAATTTTTTAGGACTGCATTTCAGAGCACTGCGTTTTAGTCAAAATATTTCAGAGTTGAAATTATAATTTTTGTTGGACTGCATTTCAGAGTACTGCGTTTTAATCAAAAGATTTCAGAGATGAAATTAATAATTTTTTAGGACTGCATTTCAGAGTACTGCATTTTAGTCAACCGATTTCAGAGTTGAAATTATAATTTTCTAGGACTGCATTTCAGAGCACTGCATTTTAGTCAAAAGATTTCAGAGTTGAAATTTATTATTTTCGTGGACTGCTTTTCAGAGTACTGCATTTTCGTCAAAAGATTTCAGAGTTGAAATTTTATTTTCGTGGACTGCATTTCAGAGTACTGCGTTTTAGTCGAAAGATTTCAGAGTTGAAATTATAATTTTTGTTGGACTGCTTTTCAGAGTACTGCATTGTAGTCAAAAGATTTCAGAGTTGAAATTATAATTTTTGTTGGACTGCATTTCAGAGTACTGCATTTTAGTCAACCGATTTCAGAGTTGAAATTTATTATTTTCGTGGACTGCTTTTCAGAGTACTGCATTTTAGTCAAAAGATTTCAGAGTTGAAATTTATTATTTTCGTGGACTGCATTTCAGAGTACTGCGTTTTAATCAAAAGATTTCAGAGATGAAATTAATAATTTTTTAGGACTGCATTTCAGAGCACTGCGTTTTAGTCAAAAGATTTCAGAGTTGAAATTATAATTTTTGTTGGACTGCATTTCAGAGTACTGCGTTTTAATCAAAAGATTTCAGAGATGAAATTAATAATTTTTTAGGACTGCATTTCAGAGTACTGCATTTTAGTCAACCGATTTCAGAGTTGAAATTATAATTTTCTAGGACTGCATTTCAGAGCACTGCATTTTAGTCAAAAGATTTCAGAGTTGAAATTATAATTTTTGTTGGACTGCATTTCAGAGTACTGCGTTTTAGTCAAAAGATTTCAGAGTTGAAATTATATTTTTTTAGGACTGCATTTCAGAGTACTGCGTTTTAGTCAAAAGATTTCAGAGTTGAAATTAGGATTTTTTAGGACTGCATTTTAGTCAAAAGATTTCAGAGTTGAAATTTATTATTTTCGTGGACTGCTTTTCAGAGTACTGCATTTTAGTCAAAAGATTTCAGAGTTGAAATTTATTATTTTCGTGGACTGCATTTCAGAGTACTGCGTTTTAATCAAAAGATTTCAGAGATGAAATTAATAATTTTTTAGGACTGCATTTCAGAGTACTGCATTTTAGTCAACCGATTTCAGAGTTGAAATTATAATTTTTGAGGACTGCATTTCAGAGAACTGCGTTTTAGTCGAAAGATTTCAGAGTTGAAATTATAATTTTTGTTGGACTGCTTTTCAGAGTACTGCATTTTAGTCAAAAGATTTCAGAGTTGAAATTATAATTTTTGTTGGACTGCATTTCAGAGTACTGCATTTTAGTCAACCGATTTCAGAGTTGAAATTTATTATTTTCGTGGACTGCTTTTCAGAGTACTGCATTTTAGTCAAAAGATTTCAGAGTTGAAATTTATTATTTTCGTGGACTGCATTTCAGAGTACTGCGTTTTAATCAAAAGATTTCAGAGATGAAATTATAATTTTTTAGGACTGCATTTCAGAGCACTGCGTTTTAGTCAAAAGATTTCAGAGTTGAAATTATAATTTTTGTTGGACTGCATTTCAGAGTACTGCGTTTTAATCAAAAGATTTCAGAGATGAAATTAATAATTTTTTAGGACTGCATTTCAGAGTACTGCATTTTAGTCAACCGATTTCAGAGTTGAAATTATAATTTTCTAGGACTGCATTTCAGAGCACTGCATTTTAGTCAAAAGATTTCAGAGTTGAAATTATAATTTTTGTTGGACTGCATTTCAGAGTACTGCGTTTTAGTCAAAAGATTTCAGAGTTGAAATTATATTTTTTTAGGACTGCATTTCAGAGTACTGCGTTTTAGTCAAAAGATTTCAGAGTTGAAATTAGGATTTTTTAGGACTGCATTTTAGTCAAAAGATTTCAGAGTTGAAATTTATTATTTTCGTGGACTGCTTTTCAGAGTACTGCATTTTAGTCAAAAGATTTCAGAGTTGAAATTTATTATTTTCGTGGACTGCATTTCAGAGTACTGCGTTTTAATCAAAAGATTTCAGAGATGAAATTAAAAATTTTTTAGGACTGCATTTCAGAGTACTGCATTTTAGTCAACCGATTTCAGAGTTGAAATTATAATTTTTGAGGACTGCATTTCAGAGAACTGCGTTTTAGTCGAAAGATTTCAGAGTTGAAATTATAATTTTTGTTGGACTGCTTTTCAGAGTACTGCATTTTAGTCAAAAGATTTCAGAGTTGAAATTATAATTTTTGTTGGACTGCATTTCAGAGTACTGCATTTTAGTCAACCGATTTCAGAGTTGAAATTATTATTATTTTCGTGGACTGCTTTTCAGAGTACTGCATTTTAGTCAAAAGATTTCAGAGTTGAAATTTATTTTTTTCGTGGACTGCATTTCAGAGTACTGCGTTTTAATCAAAAGATTTCAGAGATGAAATTAATAATTTTTTAGGACTGCATTTCAGAGCACTGCGTTTAGTCAAAAGATTTCAGAGTTGAAATTATAATTTTTGTGGACTGCATTTCAGAGTACTGCGTTTTAGTCAAAAGATTTCAGAGTGAATTAATATTTTTTAGGACTGCATTTCAGAGTACTGCATTTTTAGTCAACCGATTTCAGAGTTGAAATTATATTTTTTTCTAGGACTGCATTTCAGAGCACTGCATTTTAGTCAAAAGATTTCAGAGTTGAAATTATAATTTTTTGTGGACTGCATTTCAGAGTACTGCGTTTTAGTCAAAAGATTTCAGAGTTGAAATTATTATTTTTCGGACTGCATTTCAGAGTACTGCTTTTAGTAGTCAAAAGATTTCAGAGTTGAAATTAGGATTTTTTAGGACTGCATTTCAGAGCACTGCATTTTAGTCAAAAGATTTCAGAGTTGAAATTTATTATTTTCGTGGACTGCTTTTCAGAGTACTGCATTTTAGTCAAAAGATTTCAGAGTTGAAATTATATTATTTTCGTGGACTGCATTTCAGAGTACTGCGTTTTAGTCAAAGATTTCAGAGATGAAATTAATAATTTTTAGGACTGCATTTCAGAGTACTGCGTTTTAGTCAAAAGATTTCAGAGTTGAAATTTAATTTTTGTTGGACTGCATTTCAGAGTACTGCGTTTTAATCAAAAGATTTCAGAGATGAAATTAATAATTTTTTAGGACTGCATTTCAGAGTACTGCATTTTAGTCAACCGATTTCAGAGTTGAAATTATAATTTTTGAGGACTGCATTTCAGAGAACTGCGTTTTAGTCGAAAGATTTCAGAGTTGAAATTATAATTTTTGTTGGACTGCTTTTCAGAGTACTGCTGCATTTTAGTCAAAAGATTTCAGAGTTGAAATTATAATTTTTGTTGGACTGCATTTCAGAGTACTGCATTTTAGTCAACCGATTTCAGAGTTGAAATTTATTATTTTCGTGGACTGCTTTTCAGAGTACTGCATTTTAGTCAAAAGATTTCAGAGTTGAAATTTATTATTTTCGTGGACTGCATTTCAGAGTACTGCGTTTTAATCAAAAGATTTCAGAGTGAAATTATAATTTTTTAGGACTGCATTTCAGAGCACTGCGTTTTAGTCAAAATATTTCAGAGTTGAAATTATAATTTTTGTTGGACTGCATTTCAGAGTACTGCGTTTTAATCAAAAGATTTCAGAGATGAAATTAATAATTTTTTAGGACTGCATTTCAGAGTACTGCATTTTAGTCAACCGATTTCAGAGTTGAAATTATAATTTTTGAGGACTGCATTTCAGAGAACTGCGTTTTAGTCAATCGATTTCAGAGTTGAAATTATAAATTTTGTTGTACTGCATTTCAGAGTACTGCATTTTTGTCAAAAGATTTCAGAGGTGAAATTATAATTTTCGTGGACTGCATTTCAGAGTACTGCGTTTTAGTCAAAAGATTTCAGAGTTGAAATTATAATTTTTGTTGGACTGCATTTCAGAGTACTGCGTTTTAGTCAAAAGATTTCAGAGTTGAAATTAGGATTTTTAGGACTGCATTTCAGAGCACTGCATTTTAGTCAAAAGATTTCAGAGTTGAAATTTATTATTTTCGTGGACTGCTTTTCAGAGTACTGCATTTTAGTCAAAAGATTTCAGAGTTGAAATTATAATTTTCGTGGACTGCATTTCAGAGTACTGCGTTTTAGTCAAAAGATTTCAGAGTTGAAATTATAATTTTTGAGGACTGCATTTCAGAGTACTGCGTTTTAGTCAATCGATTTCAGAGCTGAAACTCTAAATTTGTTGGACTGTATGTTAGGCAATGAATTTTAGAATTGCTTGCTTATATTGAAAATGTGAACCGACCTACATACTACAAATAGTAGGTTTCCTACCGTGGACTGCATTTCAGACATTCAGAGGACCTGCAGATTAGTCGACCCCATGAATGAATAATGAGGTCCAGATCTACTAAGTTAATCCATAATAATATTCCTAAAATGTAACCAAGAAGTGTCCAAAGTAACTGCACAGTCCTTATGTAAATTAATTTGTCCTTAAATCGCTTTTAGGATAACGTAATATTGGCAAATGAATTATTTCATCATTTCTCTCTTCTTATTTCTCCAATTTCTTTTTTTTTCTTTATCGGCACAGTTAAGGGCCCACCAGTGACTTGTCCTTTTCGAGGTCCTTTCACATTTACGTACAGTCGAGGACTAGGAGGTCAGGGCGAATGTCAATATCCTTTGTCCTCCATTGACACCTGCACCGATGATAGTCGCTTAGTACTACGCTTTCAAGCTTGCGCCGATGTCTTGGGAACCGAAAGCAGCGGTAAGTACACAATCAAATACGGTTTAAGTACTCATTTAAGAGTCCAAGCTAAGAGTTTTAATTGTTTCGAGGCTTTAAAAGTTATTGGTCGTAGAACGACTTCTGGTCTGGCAGAACCAGTTGGTATAAATCGATAAATATGGATGGTTTTAGAAACCCTTTGGGAACAAACTTTAATTTAGCAAGATATTTAATATTATCTTACTCATTTTACACAAAAATCTACCTTCTAAGAAAATCCAGCTCCAAAGTAACTAGTTAAAAACTCGTCTCAAATATCGTTTCCCGGAATTTCATAATGGGAAAACCTAATTTAAAATGACCTTAATTTGAAATTTAAATCTTAATTGGAATTCTCCCATAAAAATCTTGGAAAATTGAGTCTAATTAAATAGGAAGAAAATTCGCCGAAAATCAAACCCTTCCACACTCGCGTCGCGTCTCCTCGTGTTTCTCCTCGTAACTATAGTTACAAGTGGGAACTAAGCCTAATTCTCTCCTAACATGTATATAGCTAACTAAGCCTTTGCAATGTTTTCATTTTGCGTAATTCTCTTAACGAGGTGAGTTTGTACAGGGATGGTAATTTAAGTAAATGCACGTGGCCTGAAGAAAACGGCTGCCGGGGTCTTGCTTGGGTTGAAACCATGATGCAGTTTCCCCGGGAAAGAAAAAAGGAATCGGGAATTAAGGAAAAAGGAGTAAGGAAATCTTCCTTTTTCGGGACTTAACGACTACGATTATGATTGCGTAAAGAGCAAAAGGAGAGAGAGGAAAGTTCTCTTTGCCATTTATTCTGCCGAAGAAGAGTCGACCAAAAAACAATTTTTCTTCAGCAAATTAATGACGTTATTAAGGAGCTATTCCCCGAGCTAACCCCTTCGACCCATTCCCCAAAACTAAGGATCGTTCTCTCAAAGAGAGAGAGAGAGAAAATATAGTAAAAGGAATTGAGTCCATGTACTGTCTTGCCGCAAACAATAAGGGACTTCCTGAAGAAGAAAAAAATATGTACTAGCTGTACTTATCGCTATTCTCATGGATGTTATAAACCCTATAGACTATTCCATAAATTACTTGCAAGGGAAGCTAACACAGGCGGGGGGGGGGGGGTCGCCCTCTTAGGTTATTCTCCCTGGCGCCAAGAAGGTGACCTCACCAGCCCCTGTGCTGTCTGCTTCTCAGAAATGAATTAATAAAATGGTCTATAAAACTGGGTCGATACACCAGCAAAGGTTACAGTTAAAATTTTTTCTAGTTTATCAAGGTCATTCTAAGTTTAATTTCAGAACTTAAAGCTAGGTTTGCAAGGGGACCTTGAAATACTAGGGTATTTTATCAGAAATTAAATAATTTCAAGGTTATCAATGTCATTGCTTAAAGGTAGCCGTGCAAAGGGGGAAGTAAATAATGAATTCCCCTAAATTCACTGCACGAGTTAATAATATCTTCTTTGCTGTATGACGTGTGTTTCTATCCCTTCATCCCATTTCATTTGATGGGGGTGGCAATTCGTGAGAGAAAAAGGTACTTGGCTCTAGAAACTCATTTCTTTTCAAAAGATAAGTATGATTCTCTAGAGGTGGAAAAGAATGAGAGAAGATATGCAAATCTGAATGATTATTAGTATAATTTTATTGTATTAGATTATTATTAGGTGAAGTGTTCTTGTTGTAATGAAAGCTTGTTTTCTCGTCTTCTGTTGGCACCAACGCGCGTATGTAAAGAATAAATTCTCATTCGCTAGTCAAATATTGGTAAGGAAATTAAGAACAAGATAATTAAAGGTGCTTCGTGGAATATTATTTGGGGAATGAGAGTTCGGTTTCCTGAACCTCTTAATTAGTTAGTTTTGCAGACGACGTAATATCGCGGTGCATGGTGGGAAATTACATTATGTAAAGCTGCCTGCTTGTATTGAGAAGTGTTTTAATGAATGAATGAATGGAAAAGAAATTAGGCACTTGTTATTCTACGCGTATTTACATTGTAGGTAGGTACTTTACCTTCCCGTGGCAGGCGCAATATTGCGGTTAAGCCTTCTTCAGACTTAACTTAAATACTTAATCATAATTCGTTAATGTTTACTTTGTGATGGGAGCTTAGTTCGTTGTTTAGTTTGAACCTCGCGGTAAAACACGTGGAAGGAAAACATTGCTAAGCCTAATTTTTAAAATATATAAATTTGAGCGTGGGCCAAGGCTTATCGTGTGATTTTAACTGACAAATCTGTAGGGTTAAATTGATTCTGAGTCAAATTTTGTATCGACAAAGATATTACTCAAGTTTTCACGATTTTAATCGTATCTGAATTTATAGTCTAGTTGAACTGTCAAACTTGTGTACGGTTCCCCATAAACAATTATAATCTCAAAGTTCCAAGGGATATTTTAAGCAACCGGAACTTGGTATATGGGGGAATCCTATTAAGCTCGTTCTCTCCCTCCCCCCTTTCTCTCTCTCTCTCTCTCTCTCGCTGTTGCTCTCTCTCCTCACAGCACGATGATAATTAGGGAAGTTCCAAGAAAGCGAATGTTTAATGCGAGGCTAGAATATTCTACATGTTTAACGTATATATTCAGGCCATCTCCCGAGCGTAACTAGCTTAATTAGTCTAATTTGAAAATGAGCAAATGCCGTTCGGAGGTTGATTGTCTAGACGCAGCTCATTAAATAAAGGAAAAAAACAAAAAGGAATTCCTTCTTTCTCTTTCTCCCTAGCTGGCCTTTAATTAAGGAAAAAACTTTTTCATTTACTTGATTATTTTTAATTTTGTCTTATTTCAATCACGTTTTTTCTTTGTTGCCGGTTTTAAAATTAATAAAGCCATAACATCTTTCTCTTGCGCGTGTGCCAAGAATTTATCGAATTGATTCAAGAATATTGAAATTAATTTATGTAGAGTGTTTGTATACGAGAAGGTAGGGCGTTACGCTATTGGTGGGAGGTGCAAATTTCAAATTATCTATGAAATCACAAACTAATTTTACATTGTAAAGGTTTCACAATGCAAATTGATCTTTTAATTAGTAGAAGAATCGATAAAAAACACTAGATTCTCATTAATGCTCTCAATATTCAAGTGATGATTAAAATAAATTCCTGTACCTTATTTTCGTGTGGGTTTAACTTCGTGGAACCCTTCTTTCTTAATTTAATTAATAGCATTTTTTTTTCTTTATTAAATTTTTTGTTGTTGTTTTTAATTTGATCTCATTTCGGGGCGATGCAGTGGAGGAATTAACGTGCATGGCCACGTGGAAGGAAGGATCGACTCATTACTTGGTCGGCAAGCTAGTATCCAATCAACGTAAGGCTCATAGGCAATTTAAAGAGGAAGATCACTATAGGTGCTTTGTAAGTATTCATTCTATCGCGCTCACGTACCCGTATTAAAAGAGGAAATGACTTTACGTATAGATTCCCCTTTATACTCCAAACTACCTTATACCATTAGTTCATCTAAGATATGTTCCCCGTAAGTTTGTCACTGGTAACTTAGAAACTGGAGCTTGTCATGAAGTGAGTGAGGTAGGTCATAGATTCGAGGTAAAGCGAATACGCCTGGTGAGGTACTGCTGTCAAAGGCTTAGTAATGCAGCTAAATAGGAAGTCCTGCAAAATTAACCACCTAGTGTAGTCATTCAATTCTCGCTTCCGTCGTTCTCGAACTACCTCGAGCTGTAAGTCTCTAGCATTACGAAGTATAAATAGTGTCTTCATACTTATGGAAGGAACATATCTTATAAACTTATGCTTATATTTGACCCGGGCTAATTTCAGAAAATGAACTTTAGAAAGGCGACGTAGCTAAATTACCAGGGCGTCTTTTGAAGTTTCGGGTATACCATCTTTGCGAGTTTAATTATTTCGGTGTTTGTTTTACTTCGTTATTGTTTATATATGGTCTTCTAGTTGTTCTTGATTCGAACTTGTACAAATACAACAACCACTAGCGTATAAATTTAAATATTCGTTAAGCCTTGGTTATTTTGAATTCAATAATTTGGCGCGGTAACTATTCGTAAAGTCACGTGCTATGAAGATGCGTTATGAATTTTGAAATTGCGCGCATTTAAAAAAATGTTAATGTCACGCGGTTGAATTTGGCTTAAACTTAATCGAAGTTAGTTTAATTATTTTAATGCCTTTACTGTAGGTTTACGAAAACTTGGGGGAGTACCGTGGTTTTCAAGTATCTCATTCGGCGGATTCAACCTGCGACGGTTTGGTAAATCCATACGAAGGTTCCCGGGTTCTTCAACTAACAATGAGTAAGTGTCTTTCATATCCCTTTCGGAACACGGAATACCCCTCCGCCTTAAGGAACTGTTTATTTAATACTCGGTACTATTAAATCGTTTCGTTTCGTTCGTGGTTCTTCTCCCCATTTCCTTTAATCATAAGTGAATAGTTTCTTCTCTAAGTTCCATGCAAGACATGGTTTTAAAAACGTAGCTCTATAGACTAAGACTATTGAACAAAGTGTTTAATGGTCTTAGCTCTGGACAAAACGGGAATTGAGATTTCAACTTGGATAAGAATTATTTTACTTGTGTCTTTAACGTATCTAGCTAAACCTCCGATGGTCGGATGCTTGTTTCCTCCATGGGCCACGGGACCTCACAGGTGGCATACGCTGGACGGTCGGAAGTCGTTCGTCTTCGGACACAAAAACACTACGCTGAGGATAGTCCACTCTCGCAGCGAGTTTCCGGACTCTAAGATCACGTGTTCCGAGGAGATTTACTCGGCGGTCAATACTACTACGGTTGTCGCTTACAGCATTGCCGGATGGTGAGGATTAACCCGACCCCTTCTTCTCCCCCCCCCCTATTTTTTTTTACTTCCTCACCTCCTGCCGCTACTATTCCTTCCTGTGTCCGGAATTATTATTTCTGCCTTTCCCTTTTTCTGGCCTCTATTTTTCCACGGTCCATCCTAGTTTCTCTCTTTCCCCCCCCCCTCCAAGCCCCCCGGTGTAAGTCCCTAATGGGTTTCGTGTCACTTTTTTTCGTTACCGTCCGGTCAATTTCGCTTGGCATCATGTTGTAGCGACGCTGGTTACGTTTGTATGACGTTTCACCGAAGGGACGGACAGATCTTCGAGCTACAAGTAGGTAGGTGGCAAAATGCCTTACGTCTATTCTTTTAATATCTTTCGTGGTAGCTATAGAATCACCAAGGCTTAAAAAATTACTATAAGAAGCGATGGTCCGAGTTCCTAGCTGCATTTTTTACGCCTTTTTCGCTACTTGAATATAGACTAGTACTACATTTTTAAAAAGAGTATCGGCTTTCGGGAACCAATATTACGTTGATGTGTTGGAAACTTCGTTACATCTTATAATATTTTGAAATTTCGTAAATGATCTTAACCCGTACTATTTGTTTGGCTTGGAAAATACGTGTTTAATATTCCGGTTGCTTCCAAGCTGCTCAAAGACTATATTTCCTCGTAATATTGGTTTCTGATTCTCATACTCAAATTACCAATTCTTGGCATCGTCCTTCTTTATCGAAGTTCTTATATTACCATTCTCAACGGAAACTTCCTTTTGTCTAATGCTATTGGGAATGCGGTTGGTTTTTTTGGGGGGTCGTTACAAATGTATCGATCGTTTATTTTTCTTCTTTCTTTCTTTCTGTTGGGGCGCTGAGTTTAGTTGCGGGAATATAATTTTAGTATGTATTGCAATTGCCGAAACGTGGCAAAAAGGAAAGTTTAGCTTCATTCGGTATCATGATCTTCGTTGCAAACATTACCAACAATATTGAAGTTTCAAGTATTTGGCGCGAGAATAGTCACGCGCTCTTTTCAAATTAGGCTTAACACGTAAAAGCGGTTTAGAAAATTTAAACTTAACGAAATTTAAGTGTAAATTAACGTGTTTCATAAACTAAGCATATTTAGGCAATTTTCCGTAGACATATTTAATTGGTTTGCTATAAGATATTTTTGCGTTGGTTGGAAGACATCAGTCTTGGATGGCGTGTTAAGCCTAAATTAGTTAAATTTTGAAGGAGTTATAGCCTGTCTAAGTTATACCGTATTCGTGTTATAAAGTTTGGACTGTTTGTAATGCGCGATGGGGTTTGGGGTTGGGGATTAGGCGTGTGAATGAAGGGGGGATATTTGCGTCGGGGATGTTTGATTTATACGTGTAAAATTGTTTGGATATTCTAATAACGATCAATCGTTGGTATCTTTGTCGCGTGTGTTTGTTGCAGGAGATCTGGCAGTGACGCCTCAAGAAGCCTGTCAGGTCAACCACTTCGACCCGATTCACGCCCAGTTTCTAACATTAGTCAGTGCGTAAGCTGCGAAACTTTGACAAAACGTATCTCTTAAACAATCCCGCTATTTCTCATTTCCCGCCATAACAATCCGAAAGTCATTATAAACGCGGGCAAAGTTTTCCCTCGATTAATTACGGCGTACTTAATGATTTATTTCGCAGCTCCGTCTAGTGGGGCCGTCGAATGTCCTCCGCTGGCCTTGACCAACGGGATCAGGGCCCAAACCTCCGCGGTTTATCGTTCCTGTCGTGGCGGAAGCCAAGTCTCGGTCGTCGGATGTCAAACCCGCGACACCCTCGAGTTCCTTACCACCTGTGCCACTTACCGAGAGAAGAAAAGTACGTTTTCTAGCCTAGACAGTTGCTGGAGTGGCGTCTGCAATGTTGTACCATCACTCTAGATTCTTCATATAACACTTAAGCCTAAATTAGTTCTAGAAATGATCTACGGTTAAGCCGAATAACCTCTAGTTTCTTATGAAGTATTTAAGCCTTACCTTCTTGCTTCAAAAATAGTTAGGCCTAATTTTTGCAGTTCCTTCTAAAGAAGTTAAGCCTTAGGCCTAATCATCTAGCTTATTGGATCGGACATTTAATCATAAAACTAAGAGCTAAGCCTAATTGTTTTGTGTGTGTCAGCGTTCCGATGCCAAGGAGGCTGGGACGAAGACGACCGCAGTTACTTGATAGCTGAATTGCGAGGCTCGAGATCCAAGTACTGCATGGTCTTCTCATTAACGGAGAAGGTCACTTACTTCTCGGGTCTTCACGATACGTGCCATCGTTCCGTGATCCCAGGAATCACGGGAAATCTCACCTACAATATCTCGTCGGCGGGTGAGAATTTAAACGCCTTTTTCATATTTTTATGTCTACTGTTTCTCGCGCCCCCTTTTTCCGGGGAGTGCCCCCGAGGAGAGAAAGAATGGCCCGGAAAGCCAGTTCCGGTCCCCGGACAACCAAATATATAGAGCCATCGATTTTCGAATCCAAAGTGGGCTAATCACCCCGGCTATAAAATCTCGTTTCGGCAAATAGCTAGACTATGATATTCCTAGTCGGGGTAAATGGTCATTTGTCGAGCAATCGAGCTGAAATATTCAGTTTAATGGACCCCTTTTTGGATTTTCTCTCTAGTCGGGCAGAGCATGGCAGAGAGTGTCTTTGATAGTAAACTTTAAAGGGCTAGTCGCGTAAAATCCGCGTTCAATCATTGTGCCCAAGAGTTAATAGAAAGAGTGTGCTTAGATTAACTTAGTTGTTAATGCATCTTCCCCTCGAGCGGCCACTGACTTCTGAAATTAACTTTAGAATGACCTTGATATACTAGAGGCTCGTTCGCACCTATCCCCTTTAGAGTTTATAACATTCATGATAAAACTAACAATAAACTTTCTCTTTCAATCTTTCTTTAACCCCATCTTTTGACTAACCCACGACTCTTCCTTCACCATCTATCGGCCAAAAACGGAACTAATAACAGGCGAGTGTGAAGAACTGGTCGATTTCAATGTTTCCGTCCGACGGTCCCTACTAACATTTTACGTCACGTGTTCTTGGACCATTTTAGTGTTTCTAGTAACGCGGTGACAATAATGGTGTAAGAAAACACAAAAACAAACCAAAACCAAAAACAGAATACAGACATAATATATTTAAAAAAAATAAAATTATGAAATATAAAAAAAAACTAGACGCGTACGTGGTGATAGACTATGAACATATCCACGACTTATAAAAAACCAAAATTAAGAGAAACTTAAAAGAGAACTCGAAAAAAGTGAGAGCAATAACCTATACTAAAAAAACTATGACTTGAAATTAATGAAAAATACAAGAAAACTATTTTGGACTTAGAAATTATAAACTGAAAAAATTTCGCCAAAAACTATATTTACCAAAAGTGAAGAAATAATTATAAACTAACAAACAAACACATATTCCTGCCCCCTCCTTCTCCTAAAAGATAAAAAAAAAAACAAATCCTCAGGAAAAGAAATATATATTTAATTTATTTTCTTCATTAATTTAAGCTACTAATGCTTGCTAATTAATTACTAATTATTCTAAATATTAATTAACTAACTACAAAAAAAACGGTGTGACAAAAATCTAGGAGAAATTATAAATACCCATCCCCGTATATTATTACACCATGAATAAAAAAAAAAAAACCAAATTAGACTATAAATTTTGAACTGAACTGAATTGAAATTGAGAACGAAAGAGACAGAAATTATGATGGATTTAGTGAGTATATAAAGATTATAAGAGGCCAGCTTACGAATTTTTTTTTTTTTAATTGCTTAAAAGAACAGGAAGTGGGTTTTTGGGGTGAAAAACGACAATTATCGACTTGAAACGAAAAAAAATTGATTGGATGAAATTTGATATAAATATCGAGGCGGAAAAGCTCAAAAGAAAAAAATGTTTGCAATAAATGATGATATTATTTACCAAAATAACTTATTTCATATTGGGTAATTGAATAATTTGGTTAAAGTGCATATTGAGCTACGTGTGTATGGGCACAACGTAGCTTATAAGATGGTGGTTAGTTTTGCGTGACGTAGCTTGTTTGTTTGTGGTTTGTGGGTTTGTTAGTGCCGATCGAATTCATAAAAAACAGGTGTGGCTAGCAACTGGTTTAAAAAGATGCGGTAAATGGTGTTTGGAATGAGAATTTTGTTACAATTAATCCATTATATCGTTCAAGCAGGTTTTCATGGCGTCGGCTAATACCGTATCTCCTTCACTGCCAGGTAAAATCGTCTAAAAAGGTCAAGGAAGGTCGATGGAATCAGAAAAAATCATAGAATTTTTATCTGAAATTCTTGCAATATGTTTGCGTTCAAAAAACAGAACAATGGCAATTTTTATTTTAAATTAATTTTGGCAACAATGTTTTCGTGATATTGAAATACCTTATTATTTAACGGTATCTGATTGCGAAATTCTTTCGTTACTTTGTCTTCAACTGTTACATATCTATATTGATTCACCTTCATTTTTAGTAACCTATGAAATCGTTAACTTTGATTAGCTGCAATTAGAAAAAAAAAAGCCAGAAAACAAGGACATTCTATAAAGTGGCAATGAAATGAATTTACCTGTTTATAGATTATTATTATTATTATTACCGTAAATTCAATGCTTAAAATCCTCACAGTGTACCTGAAGATTAGGGAGAACACGTATTATTGATTTTCCATCCACTTCAAACAGGGATTACTGTGGATTACTTATGACAGCTTTTTCAAATGTAAATTGCCCTTGCGTCATTCTCGGAATACGTGTCTACTTTTCACACTTCAAAACTTCAGGTATTGATAGCAACTATAATCCATGTTCGTGGGTGTTGACTAACCACTAATACTTCAGTACCTGAATAAACATTCACTCAATGCTTAATTAATAACTCAAGTCAACCATAAATAATCACATCCTTTCAGCCTTGAGAAAAATATAATAATAAAACTTACGCGTAGTAGACTTTTAGTTTTTTTTTATTATTTCTTTATACCTTTAATTTTTCTATAAGTAAAACATTTTGATAATAGATGAAGGTCAAATAAATGACTGAGGAGTTTTAGTTTCAACTTTTTCCGCTTCTCCTAGCGCCGCACCAAGTTCTACCCAATTTGTTAATATTTTCACTTTTCGAATCAACTTCAAAGTGTTCGGTACTAAGGCGGGCCATTTGTTCAATTGTTTATCTTGTTGAATTCTTTCAAGTTACGATATCATGGCTGTTACTGTGAAATACACTCAAGTAAGTTAAGTTTATTTGCATAAATATTGCAAATAATATAGCATTTTTCTATTTCTTTCGTCTGGGTTAAATTAGTGATAAGTGTAAAATTGAAAGTAAAAAAAAACATTTGAGTTGTATTAAATTGCAGAAACTGTATTAGATAGTTATAGTTTCTATTTAATTTTTATTTATGTGATTTTATACTTAAAGTAATTAAGCTTGGTCTTTTTTAATCACGGAAGTTATTAACAAATTTATTTATCTATAGTTTGTTGAATTATCTAATTAAGTAAAATAGGAGTGAAGTTTGAACGAACTTTTTTTTGAAATGTAAACGCGAACGTCAGATGCCCAATGCCTTCTTTAACTTGACGTCCGGCGTTCGAGTTTGCGCGTAATTGTGAAAATTCTCTGGTTTCAACATCAGAAACGCCATAAACGAGCTCTGAAACAACGTGTACCCTACATCTGTTTACACATGTGGTATATGCACGCTATTTCATACATACATCATTCATATCGCGTTGCCGTTTTTATAACAAGGACAAATTTGGTCTTCCCGTACACTGAATAACATCTTAACCTACCTGTTGATAACTTCAAAGTTAATAAGCTTTCGAATGCCGGAAAGACTCGGGTTTCGAATACGAGTAGATATTTCAGTTTTATTTAATTGGAGTTAGTCCTTACCTTTAAAATTTACGTCAAACCCCTTTTAAATATAGAATTATACAAAAATAACGCGATAGATATTTAAAAATATTAACAAGAAAAGAAAGTTCGAAGTATATCGTTAAAGAATTTTCAAACACGAACAAATTAAAAAAAAATAAATTTCATTTTAGAATTTAATCGTTTTATAATTGTTAAGTAAGAAATATCGATAAATGTGAGACCTCCCATTGAAGTAAAGGTGTTTATAACTATTGGTTCTCCAGGGATAGATCGGTTCAACGAAATTTAGTTTTGATCATAAAATATTGTAGCAAAATGTTGAGTTGGAGAAAATAAATTTTACTCTGAAACAAGCCTACATTAAACGGTTTCATACTAATTGTTAAGTTCCTAATGGTCACGTGGCAAACTGATCAATTTTGTACAATAAATTAGTTTTCAAGGTTTTACTCGAAATTTATGTACGTGTTTATATAAGTTATGTCACTTTTTTGCCAATTTCTCGTGAACAGATTTTTATCAACAATAATTTCGTCGACTCGAAAAGCGGCAAGGTTTTTCCGGCTTTGAACCCATCGACCGCCGAGAAAATTGTCGATGTCCAAGAAGGTGACAAGTACGAAGTTGAACAAGCCGTGTCCGCCGCGAAAGCCGCCTTTAAGTTTGGTTCGACATGGAGAACCATGGATGCTTCGGGTAGAGGCCGACTGATCTACAAGTTAGCTGATTTAATCGAAAGAGATAGCGATTACTTAGCTGTAAGATGACGGTGCTTTGACGTGACGTACCCTAGCCTAAAATATACCTAACGTGTCCGATTCCTTCAATAGAATCTCGAAACCCTTAACAATGGTAAACCCTTAGTACAATCCAAGATGGACATCAATATGGCTATCCGAACTTTGAGATACTTCGCTGGATATGCTGATAAAATTCATGGCAAAACCATTCCCGCTGGTAAGAATTAATGGAACATTAAACTGACCATTAACTTTTCACCTTCGAATGTTTATTTGCTTTCACAGATGGTAACATCTTCTCAATGACCCGAATCGAACCCGTTGGAATTTGCGGGATGATCTTGCCCGTACGTACCTAGCCCTTGACCCCATTATAATTACTAACAAGTATTTTTATTTAGTGGAACTTTCCTGTTATGATGGTTACCAATAAGATTGCCCCTGCTTTGGCGGCTGGTAACGTAGTTATCATCAAGCCAGCTGAACAAACACCTTTGACCGCGTTGTATCTCGCTGCCTTGACCAAGGAAGCTGGCTTCCCAGATGGAGTCATCAATGTTATTCCAGGATATGGGCCCACCGCTGGTGGAGCTATCACGGCCCACATGGATGTTGACCATGTGTCATTTACTGGCTCAACTGAGGTGCTATACCTAATTAAACTTAATTACTTTACCATAATTTCTATTGTAACTTAAATTGTGGGAGTATTTCGATATAGGTTGGTAAAATTATCCAAGAAACCGCTGGCAAATCCAACGCCAAGAGAGTAACCTTGGAAATGGGTGGTAAAAGCCCATTGGTTGTTTTTGCCGACGCTGATTGTAAGTTTTCCAAAAGTTCTCGTATCTGGATCAGTTCGGTTTTCTTACCATGCAGGATTGGGTTTCGTTTACAGTGAACTTGGCAGTACCGATTGCCCACGAAGGTGTGTTCTTCAACCAGGGACAATGTTGCTGCGCTGGAAGCAGAACTTATGTCCAAGAAGAAATTTACGATGAATTTGTTAAGAGAAGCCGAGAACTTGCCAGCAAGAGAGTTGTCGGTGATCCTTACAAAGCAACCACCCAACAAGGACCCCAAGTACGTCCTCTATTACCTCTAAAAGTTTAGATGGATGGCCGCTAAGTAATACCTACTTAAACTCTGATGCAGATTGACAACGATCAATTCACCAAGATCTTGGACTTGATCGACTCTGGCAAGAAAGAGGGCGCTAAGGTTGAATGTGGTGGGGATCGCGTACCCGGAGTTAAGGGTTACTACGTCCAACCCACTGTTTTCTCTAATGTTAATGAGGATATGAGAATAGCCAAGGAAGAGATTTTTGGACCAGTTCAACAGCTAATTAAGTTCAAGACCATGGAGGAAGTAATTGAGAAATCGAACAAAACCTTTTATGGATTGGCTGCCGGTGTCTTTACCAGTGATATCAACAAGGCTTTGACTTACTCGTCCGCCGTTCGAGCTGGAACCGTGTGGTAAGTTCTTATATATAAACAAGACTAATTAACATTCAAAATAATGATTAACCTTAAATTTTCAAAGGGTGAACTGTTTCTTGGCCTTCTCTCCGCATACACCATTTGGTAAGTTTACTTTAAAAATATTACTATGAAATTAATTAACGAACTTCTTTAATTGTTTAATTAAAGGTGGATTCAAAATGAGTGGACATGGACGAGAATTGTAAGATTTAATACATTGCAACTCTTGCCAAGCCTTGCCCATTTATCTAATAATTATTTTTCGGTACAGTGGAGAAGATGCTTTGAAAGAATACAGCGAAATTAAAACCGTAAGTACTTAAGACTTATTTTTAATTAGTGTTGAAATAATATTGCTAATTTGTACAAAAATATTCAGATCACTATTCAAGTACCCCAGAAGAATTCGTAAAGTCATTAAATAAATATCAGGAAATATTTGAAATTGAATCGGCATAGATGATAAATTAATAAAGATGTTATTTTGTTTTTGACAGTCAGCCAACTCGATAATATAATCTCTAACTTTTTCCTTATCTTTTAGTTGTTCTTTTCAAACCAGTATCTCTTATAATATAAAGGGGGCGGTATGTCTCGATTCCTGTCCTTGAAGCTTCCATTATCTTATTTTCGGTAATTGAAAAAATTGTATAGTCATGATAGGGTTATTATCTACTATCTAGTTTTATAAATATATAAATTGTCCTTGATCTCTAATTAGCACCCTTACTCCATGGATATTTATGCTTACACAATATCCGTTTTTCGCGGGACGACACCAAAAGGGAGGGAGGGATTTATTAAAATCAACATTCTTTAACAATTTTTTTTCGGACAATTGAAACTATTCTTTTGTTTAAAGAACGTTAAAAATATAATGTAATGGTAAACGGTGACCATGAAACCATTTAGCGACAGATTTAGCATTATTTATTGCGTTTCAGCATAAGTTAATAAGTTTGTCACTGGTTACTGAAAACTTGTCATGAAGTGAATGAGGTAGGTCATAGATTCGAGGTAAAGCGACGCCTGGTGAGGCGCTGCCAAAGGATTAGGCCTATAATACTTGTGTAACATATCTTATAAACTAATAGTATCAGATATTGATAAATGGCAACGCGTAAACAATATCCAGACTCCATCTTATCTCAACCTTGACGTTGATACAGTCAAAGGCAGGGAACTACTTTTTCCTGGCCCCAAACTGTAAACAGTACGGCACCGCACCGCACCTATAAAAGGCCTTGAAAGCTGAGCTGTCATTACATTTGTGTCTTTGAATTTGCCGGTGAAGGACAGCTCATAGCAGACGATTTCCTTAGTTACTGTTACAATCATGGCAACGCCGGTTGAAGTGAAATATACTCAGGTTAGTTAAAGATTAATTAATAATTGTCACGTTAATTTAAATAATAATAACTTAGTAGTTATTATTAATTTTGTATAATATACGGTACCGAAGATTGTCTTATAAATGGAAATATATTTTTAAATAATATTTTACTAAGCCTTGGTCATATATGGCTTCATCTGTTCATCAGAGACTCAACCACTCCGCTCCACCCGGGCCAATTATATTTAATCTTACACTTTAATCGCAGATTTTTATCAATAACGAATTCGTAAATTCGAAATCGGGCAAGGTTTTCCCTGCTCTTAACCCATCAACCGCCGATAAAATCTGCGATGTTCAAGAAGGGGACAAGTATGAAATTGACCTTGCTGTCGAAGCAGCCAAAGCTGCTTTCAAACTTGGTTCAACATGGAGAACTATGGATGCTTCAGCTAGAGGAAGACTTGTTTATAAATTAGCCGACCTTATTGAAAGAGATCTTGACTATTTGGCTGTAAGTTAACTAAATGTTATTGTTTAAATTTAATTCTAATCATATGCATGTATGACAACTACTACAGAAACTCGAAACACTGAATAATGGAAAGCCACTTGGCCAATCCATCATGGATATGCAAAGTGCTGTCAAAGTCCTTCGTTATTACGCTGGATACGCTGATAAAATTCATGGCAAAACTATCCCAGCTGATGGCGACATCTTCTCTATGACTCGTATTGAACCTATTGGAATATGTGGCATGATTTTGCCGGTAAGTCACAAACTTCATCATTGAAAGTTAATTAGCCCTTTAATTACATCAATTTAATTTTACAGTGGAACTTTCCATTGGTTATTCTTGCCCTTAAAACGGGTCCCGCTTTAGCCGCCGGCAACGTTGTTATTGTAAAACCAGCTGAACAGAGTCCATTAACAGCTCTGTATTACGCTTCGCTCGTTAAAGAAGCCGGGTTCCCACCTGGTGTTGTGAACATTATTCCCGGTTACGGACCCACAGCTGGTGCTGCCATATCTGGTCACATGGAAATTGACGCGGTATCCTTCACTGGTTCAACCGAAATTGGAAAAATCATCCAGGAAGCCGCTGGAAAGTCCAATGCTAAACGTGTCACCCTTGAAATGGGAGGAAAGAGCCCCTTGGTGGTGTTTGCTGATGCTAATTGTAAGTGTATTTAATTAAACCAAGTTAATTAGGTCTTAAGTTATATTTTTCAATAGTGGATGAAGCTGTTAAAGCCGCCCATGAAGCTGTATTCTTTAATCAAGGTCAAGTTTGCTGTGCCGGTTCAAGGACTTATGTTGAAGAATCAATTTACGATGAATTTGTTAGTAAAAGTCGCGAGTTGGCTCTTAAAAGAGTCGTTGGCGATCCCTTGTCATTAAAAACTGAACAAGGACCTCAGGTTTGTCAATTTAATTCAGTAATTTAGATCAGAATTAATTAATTTAATCTTAATTAATTAATTAACTTCCAGATTGACAATGATCAATTCAATAAAATCTTGGAATTGATCGAATCTGGGAAGAAAGAAGGAGCCAAGGTTGAATGTGGTGGAAACCGATTGTCCAATGTTAAGGGATACTTTGTGGAACCCACCGTATTCTCTGGGGTTACTGGAAACATGAGAATTGCCAAAGAGGAAATTTTTGGACCCGTTCAACAATTGATCAAGTTCAAAACATTGGAAGAAGTTATCGAGAAATCAAATGATACAACTTATGGATTAGCTGCTGGTGTTTTTACTTCGGATATTAATAAAGCCCTTATGTATTCAAGCGCAGTTCGAGCTGGAACTTTATGGTAAGTTTGTAACACTGTTTGTTTTTAATACTCCTAAAACTTCTCTACTAACCCTAAAAACGCCCTAAATCCGTTGGTTAGAAGTTTCACAAATAGGCTTATCAAAGCTGAAATATCCAACTTATTTTAAAAATAAGTTTGAATCTAACTAATTTTGAGAGTTTTTAATAAGGATTTATCATTAGTTTTCTAATTAACCTATTATTTTTGAGGATGAAAAACGATTTTCAAGTTTGAGAGTAGACTTAAAATAAGTTATGATTTACGAATGTAGAGTTTCAGGCTGTCTGCTCTTATGTCTGAAGTCCAAGGCTTGATATATATAATGTTAAAGGGTTAGATTTGTCAAAGCTGAAATATCTAACCTAATTTATAAATAAGTCTGAATTTAACTAATTTTGGGAGTTTTTAATAAGGATTTGTCATTATTTTTCTAATTAACCAATCATTTTTGGGGATGAAAAGCGAGTTAAAAGTTTGGGAGGTAGAGCTTAAAATAACTACGAATTAAAACTGTCTGCTCTTATGTCTGAAGTCCTAGGCTTAAGTTATATATAATGTTACCAAACAGACTGATCAAAGCTGAAAGATCTTAAATAATTTTAAAAAATAAGTCTGAATATAAGGAATTTTGAGAGTTATTCATAAGGAATTTTCATTAGTTTTCTAATTAACCAATTATTTTTGGGGATGAGAAAAGATTTAAAAGTTTGAAAGTTCGCTTTTAAATAACTACGAATTTAAACTGTCTGCTCTTATGTCTGAAGTCCAAGGCTTAACGTATAGAATTTTAAAGGGTTATTACTAACTGAATTGAAATTATGTAAAGGGTCAATTGTTTCCTGGCTACAATGCCTCAAACTCCATTTGGAGGATTTAAATCTTCTGGACATGGGAGAGAATTGTAAGAAACGTTTTAATGATATCTAATTAGTTTTAATTTAAATTAATGGTAGGCCTAATCATTTTTAATAAAAACTACTTAAATATAGTGGTGAAGATGGTTTGAAGGAATATACCGAAATTAAAACGGTAATTAATAACATTCAAATGTTTTAATTAACTTTTAAATACCAGAGGTTGTACTTTAAACCATGGTTTATTCTTGTAACAGATTACTGTTAAGATCCCCCAGAAGAATTCCTAAAATGGATGATTTCTTGGCGCATGCTCAATCCCAGTGAGATCTGAAGGTCAATTTCAATTAGCTTTAGTCAAAAAAATTAATGTAATACTCATATTTCGTTAAAAAATAAAAGATTGTTTCATTTTAAAAAGTTTTAATTTATTTGTTTAATGATATTATTGGGTTGTTCAACCATGGTTCGCAAGTTCCATTGTGAAGTTCGGGGTTCGATAAATAGTCGTAAGGTGGATTTCTAGGTGGGACTGATGTACGGTGGTATTCTTGCAATGTGTTAAACAGGTAGGCTTTTACCTGAAAAATAGGCAAGGAACGGTTTAAGTGATACTGGGATGTTCTTAGTCTTGGGTATTTCAAAGTTTCAAACCCCCATAAGTTACGATAGAGGGATGTTTTAAACTAACTTACATCGGGTCTGATATTGATAATATTTTTGAATTCGCATGGATCCTCCTTTACATTGAAGAGACACATTCCTTTGCTCAATGCGTCACGTTATCCGTTAGCGTTCGGAAAGGTGAACAAGAAAAGTCGTTTAGTGTGGTTTTTTGAAAATTCAAAATTACTGTATAAATAATTGAATTTGGTAATCAGATTATACAGTACTTGATGTATGTTGTATATTATCAGAAGGGCATAACAGAAGAAGGATGACACTCTGTATCCTCTTAATGCTTTAGTTCTGTAACGTCATTCTTCCCAGGTTCACCCTTTTAGTTTGCTTTCCCGCTCATCAAACTACAAATGGGCATCGCACCGTAAGGTGAATTCAATAGTTGTTTGGCACTAAATCCCCAGCAATCATCCCACAAACCTCGTCTTGACGTGGGACAAAATGCACAAGCGCGCCTTGCCAAATATTTAAACGCTAATAGAGTAATGATGAGGGAACTATTTATCGCGTATGTGATTCGGTTTAGTAACCTTGCTCTAAGTGTTCCGATGTTGGGAAGAGTGACGTTACACTCACCCAGCTTTGTGGTACACTTCTCTCGAAGAGAAGTATTATATACTTCTGATATTATGTATTTATTTTGTACGTAAATATTTTTACGAATCAGGCCTAATTCGCTCGCTCAAATTTTCATTTTTTTAAGAGTTACTTTCATGTTTTGAAGAGTTATATTCATTAATTTCTATAGTAAAAATATCTTTAACTGCCCTGGTAGTGGGGATGTGAGTAATCAGGACAAATAAAAAGGAATCTTTGACCTTGAAGGGACCGGTTCCCGCGAGAATAAAACTTTAAAAACTTTCAAGCATCGATATCGATATGGGAGAGAATTCAGTGTTTGAAAAAAACGGGAAAAAATAGAGGCTAGATTATTTAGCAAAAAAAAATTGAGAAAATTACTCGAATACGTGGTTAAGATATCAAGAAAAGAAGGTTTCGGTACCTCATCAAAATTAATGCCTAAGTATAAAGTAACAAATTAAGTAAAGTGAAAAGACAGTTTAGATTGAAAGACATATTGAGTTCATTGGATTTTCCCTGATTTAATAAACCGTTTCGATTCAACTAAAGCAAAATTGGGTGACTTGTTACTAATCAGAGTGATTCTTTGAAGTTACGAACGGGGACTATGGTTTTGATTTTTCAGTCGGTCGGAACATTTAAAAACAAGGCGACCCAAGGGCTCGTAATAGTAGCCACATCGTACCGTAATTAACAGGCGTACAGAGAAAATTTGAGTGAATAGCCCCTCGATGCGCTACCTTTAACTGTTGTAAAATTATTACTTAAATTTTTTTACTTCTGTTATAATTATAATAGTGTGACACGAACGGAAAACGTATTTTTGGCATTAAAATAGCAATTAATTCAAATGAAATTACGTGATTCTGACGTAAAAACCTATAAGGAATCGAATGGAAGTGGTCGCAAGACCGTAGGCTTAGCAGTTGATTAGTTGTTCCACTAATTATGGCTATCCGCATTTTTAAAGGCTACAATCTCTGGCCTCCCAGTGTATCAAGTGATGTTGATGCTCTATAATTAGAGCAAGAACCTTAATTATCCTAATATTGGATATTGTCACGTGACCCATTTGTAACGAAACATGATTTTTTATATATTTAACCATACTCAGTTATATTTGCTCATGATAGAGCCCAAGAAAAATAACGTCACGGAAAAACCCCTTTCGTATTCGTACCAAAAACGAAAAAAGAAGCTAGCTCCCCTTTGATAAGAAACTTGTCTTAGCCCTATCCTTATCTACCTAGATAGAAGATTGAAGCTAAGACCATTAATGGTCTTTGGCACACGCACTTATAAAAGGCCTTCAAAGCAGAGCTGTCATGGCATTTGTGTCTTTGAATTTACCGGTGAAGGTTAGCATACGATTTCCTCAGTTTCAATCATGGCAACACCGGTTGAAGTGAAATATACTCAGGTTAGTTAAACATTAATTAATAATTGGCACGTTAATTTAAATAATAATAACTTAGTCCTTATTATTAACTAGCTGTTGCCCGCGGGGTCGCTCGCGTGTAATAAGAACTTCCATCAAAATGATGTAAAGAATGGATAGATTTTAGTGATGACTAATATTTTTGTAGCACCCTAGGAGCGAAGGCACTCGGCCTTGCCCGTCAGCCCGTCGGGACGTTTTTTATTACGTTTCATGCGGACATTATTCCATAAAGAAGTGTTTTTTTAATTTCTGGCCGCCATTTGAAAAGATGGCAACAAATCGAACCCGAAAGACCATTCAGCCCGTCTATAGGTTAAAGGAAACCAGTGTACTAAATATTTGCGAAATCGGTTGAAACACGCGGACTTCGCTGCATAGAGTAGATTTTTTGCATTTCTGGGCGCCATTTTTTAAGATGGCGGCGGATTGTAAAAATCTTTCTTAGTACGCGCTTACTACTTATGAGTGACGTTCCTGCAAATTTTCAGCCTTCTAGGGCAAGTGGTTTGGGCTGGGCGTTGATTATCAGTCAGTCTCTCAGTCTGTCAGTCAGTCAGTCAGGACTTTGATTTATATATTATTATTATATTAATTAATTTTGTATTATATGCGGTACCGAAGGTTGTCTTAAAAATGGCAACATTTTTAAGCAATATTTTACAACGCCTTGGTCGTTTATGGCTTCATCATCAGGGCAGCTGACTCCAACCAATATATTTAATCTTAAACTTTAAACGCAGATCTTTATCAATAACGAATTCGTAAACTCTAAATCGGGTAAAGTTTTCCCTGCTCTTAACCCATCAATCGCGGATAAAATCTGCGATGTTCAAGAAGGGGACAAGTATGAAATTGATCTCGCTGTTGAGGCAGCCAAAGCTGCTTTCAAACTTGGTTCAACATGGAGAACTATGGATGCTTCAGCTAGAGGAAGGCTTATTTATAAATACACCGACCTTATTGAAAGAGATCTTGACTATTTGGCTGTAAGTTAACAAAATGTTATTGTTTAAATTTAATTCTAATCATTTACAAGCATGACAACTACAGAAACTTGAAACACTAAATAATGGAAAGCCACTCGGCCAATCCATCATGGATATACAAAATGCTGTCAAAATCCTTCGTTATTACGCTGGATACGCTGATAAAATTCATGGCAAAACTATCCCAGCTGATGGCGAAATATTCTCAATGACTCGCATGGAACCTGTTGGAATATGTGGCATGATTTTACCGGTAAGTTCAAAACTTTATCATTAAAAGTTAACCCTTTAATTACATTAATTTAATTTTACAGTGGAACTTTCCATCAGTTGATCTTGCCCTTAAAACGGGTCCCGCTTTAGCCGCAGGCAACGTTGTTATTGTAAAACCGGCTGAACAGACTCCATTAACAGCTCTGTATTACGCTTCACTTGTTAAAGAAGCCGGGTTCCCACCTGGTGTTGTGAACATTATTCCCGGTTACGGACCCACAGCCGGTGCTGCCATATCTGGTCACATGGAAATTGACGCGGTATCCTTCACTGGTTCAACCGAAATTGGAAAAATCATCCAGGAAGCCGCTGGAAAGTCCAATGCTAAACGTGTCACCCTTGAAATGGGAGGAAAGAGCCCCTTGGTGGTGTTTGCTGATGCTAATTGTAAGTGTATTTAATTTAACTAAGTTAATTAGGTCTTAACTTAAATTTTTCAACAGTGGATGAAGCTGTTAAAGCCGCCCACGAAGCTGTATTCTTTAATCAAGGTCAAGTTTGCTGTGCCGGTTCAAGGACTTATGTTGAAGAATCAATTTACGATGAATTTGTTAGTAAAAGTCGCGAGTTGGCTCTTAAAAGAGTCGTTGGCGATCCCTTCTCATTAAAAACCGAACAAGGACCTCAGGTTTGTCAATTTAATTCAGTAATTTAGATTAGAATTAATTAATTAATTAACTTCCAGATTGACAATGATCAATTCAATAAAATCTTGGAATTGATCGAATCTGGGAAGAAAGAAGGAGCCAAGGTTGAATGTGGTGGAAACCGATTGTCAAATGTTAAGGGATACTTTGTGGAACCCACCGTATTTTCGGGTGTTACTGGAAACATGAGAATTGCCAAAGAGGAAATTTTTGGACCCGTTCAACAATTGATCAAGTTCAAAACATTGGAGGAAGTTATCGAGAAATCAAATGATACAACTTATGGATTAGTCGCCGGGGTTTTTACTTCAGATATTAATAAAGCTCTCATGTATTCAAGCGCAGTTCGAGCTGGAACTTTATGGTAAGTTTGTTTTAGGCTTATTAAAGCTGAAATATCTAACTTATTTTAAAAATAAGTTTGAATTTAACTAATTTTGAGAGTTTTTAATAAGGATTTTACATTATTTTTCTAATTAACGAATTATTTCTGAGGATGAAAAACGATTTAAAAATTTGAAAGTTAGCTTTTAAATAACTACGAATTTAAACTGTCTGCTCTTATGTCTGAAGTCCAAGGCTTAACTTATAGAATGTTAAAGGGTTATTGCTAACTGAATTGAAATTATGTAAAGGGTCAATTGTTTCCTGGCTACAATGCCTCAAACTCCATTTGGAGGATTTAAATCTTCTGGACATGGGAGAGAATTGTAAGAAACATTTTAATGATATCTAATTAGTTTTTATTTAAATTAGTGATAGACCTAATCATATTAATAAAAAATTTAAATATAGTGGTGAAGATAGTTTGAAGGAATATACCGAAATTAAAACGGTAATTAATAACATTCAATTGTTTCAATTGTTTTAATTAACTTTTAAATACCAGAGGTTGTACTTTAAACCATGGTTTATTCTTGTAACAGATTACTGTTAAGATCCCTCAGAAGAATTCCTACGTTAGACGATTTCTTGGCGCATGCTCAATCCCAGTGAGATCTGAAGGTCAATTTCAATTAGCTTTAGTCAAAAAATTAATGTAATACTCATATTTCGTTAAATAATAAAAGCTTGATTCATTTTAAAAATGTTTCTTACAATTTATTTATTTATTTATTTATTTAATGATAATATTGGGTGGTTCAACCACGGTTCCCAAGTTCCATTGTGAAGTTCGGGGTTGGATAAATAGTCGTAAGGTGGATTTCTAGGTGGGACTGATGTACGGTGGTATTCTTGCAATGTGCTAAACAGATACGCTTTTACCTGAAAAATATGCAAGGAACGGTTGAAGTGATACTGGGATGTTCATAGTCTTCGGTATTTCAATGTTCCAAGCCCCCAGAGACTTCAATAAGTTACGATAGATTGCTGTTTTAAACTTACATCGGCTCTGATATCGATAATATTTTTGAATTCGCATGGATCGTCCTTTACATTGAAGAGACACATTCCTTTGCTCAAATCGCAATTCCACGATTCGTCACTCGGTTTAGGTCTAGGACCGCATTTAATCTTTGAGATCACTTTAGGGGCCATTGGTTTACCAGTGTTCTTGTAGAGATCTTTTAGAGCCTGATAGGTCAGACTGTCCGAGTCATTTTGGATGTGGTCATATTCCATCCCGTAGTCTAAAGGTTCGATCCATTTGCTAGCGTCTTCGCTTTTCGAAATTCCCGCGATTAGTTTGAAATCGCCGTAACGCACAGCCGTCGATTCGAATTTGAAGTCCCAAGCTACCAGAGAGTCCCTTCTGGGTGATACACCATTTTCCGAGATGACTTCCCACATATCGTGGCTGTTTAACTCTCCCAGTTCCGACACATTACCCCCTTTAAAAGAATATATTAGTTGAACACTTTAAATAGATTACCAAACAAATTTGAAACTATTTTTACCGGCAGCATGGTACAGTGTAGGCATCCAATCGGCTATATGCATAAATCCAGGCCACTCGTACCTTGACTTTTTAAGCATGGTACCCCAGATGAGCCCCACCGCTTTGATACCACCTTCGAAGGCTGTACCCTTGTCGCCCCTAAGGGGCCAATTCGACCCACCAGCCCTTGTACTTCGTGTTGTAACGGGTGCCCCATTATCAGATGATATCACGATAATGGAGTCTCGAAGCATGTCCTTGTTGCGTAATTCTTTTACCACTTCGCCAATTGAGTCATCAACAGCCTTTAGAGAACCTGAGGTTCGTAAAGTAGTGAAATTAGAACCGTTAGGCCTAACTTTTGATTAATTTAAAACTAACCGGCGAATGCACGACGTTCCGAGTCCGAAATGTGCCCGAACTGCTTGGAGTACTTTTCGGGGACAGTCATGGGTTCTAGGAAGTTACCTCGATGTACACCATGATGGGCCAAGTACAAAAACAAAGGCTAAATTGGTTTAAAGGCTAGATCAATTATACTTTCGTATCTTCCATTTCACTAATTACCTACCTTGCTGGCGTTATGGTGTCGTATGAGTCTCTTAGCTTCCTTCGTGTACACATCCGTCAAATACTCTCCCTCCTTTTCATAAACAACCCTCCAGTTGTCCCTGAAGTCTTTGCCATCAAACAAAAACCTTAAGACAAATGAAGATAGTTATTATCTTGTCTTAAGCAACACGGCTTGGACGCTTACATCTGCCTTGGATCTGATTCGGGAACGTTTATGCCCTTGTCTCTGGTAAAGTCACTAGTTGATCTGTGAGAGTAGAAGTCCACTGAACCAGTCCAAAAACCATAATGAGAATCAAATCCACGTTGGGTTGGGGTATAGTTTCTATTTGAGTAACCGACATGCCACTGAAATGGTATGGTCGGTGAGGTTATCTTTGACGAAACAACCCTCTAATGAGGTAATATCGTAGCTTACCTTTCCAATCATTCGGTTAATATATCCCAATGGTTTCAACCTTTCTGGTAACGTCTTTATGTCCAAGGGTATACCAATATCTTGAGGAGCTGCTATCAAACTATGCATACCTTGTGTGGAAAAGGTCCAGAGTTTAGGTTTAGTTGCTCATAATTGAACGCCTTGAAAATTTTCTTCCATGTTGCTTGAACCATGTAACCTTAAAAAGTTCTCAGGTTTGCGTGAAAACTTTCAAGGGGCTCTTTTATGAACTGTACGAAGCGTCATACTTACCAGAGGTTGTAGGATAAACACCAGTAAGCAAGGCGGCCCTACTTGGCGTGCAAGTAGAGAAAGAATAGTAATTGTTGAGTATGATTCCATCCGATGCCAATGCGTCAATGTTAGGCGTTGAAATACCTCGAGTACCGTGAAAACCGACATCGTACCAGCCCTAAAATATTAAAGTTAAATATAAACTTATAAAATTAAGTTTAAATCAAAATTAATTTTATTAATTACCCAGTCGTCAACTAGAACGAAGATTATGTGAGGTTTTCTTAAAACGTGTCCTTGTAAACCACATGTTAAAATTATCACAAACAAAATGGAGTTGACTAGCTTGGATATCATAGTCCGGTCTCTTAACTGCGGTGAATTTGATTTTCTCGGGTTTTTGCTTCAAAATCAAATTTATTCTTATCATGACATTTTTATATAATATAATATGATAAAGTTGATGGATTTATTCCCTCCCCTATTGGAGCACAGCGCTAAAAGATGATTTTATAAATTATTAACGTTCCTGATATAACCGAAGTCTATCACCAGAAGTGGAAGTGACACATTGTATATGACAAGCTCCAGTTTGTAATCAGTGACAAACTTATGAAATATATCATATGAAGTTATGATATTGGTATATACTAAAAATAATTTTTATTAAATTTATTATCGAATTTAAACTTTATTCATATAATAAATATACAGAAATCCAACTTAAGATAAATATATTTTGTTGTATATATAAATATCGGGATATTAGTGCGATATCAACAACGTTTAAAATTTACACAATCTCATCATTTTTCCAAATTTAACTTTTAATTTGTTTTACTTTCGGTTAACTTTTTCATTTTTAACTTTTTCATTTTTAACTTTTTCAATTTTAACATTTTCATTTTTAACTTTTTCATTTTTAACTTTTTCCATTTTAACTTTTTCATTTTTAACTTTTTCAATTTTAACTTTTTCATTTTTAACTTTTTCATTTTTAAAATAAGCCGATTTGTTTTTCCTCCAATCAAGTCTTTTCTTAGATATTTTGATATTATAACAGTATCGTATATTATTA
The DNA here is from genome assembly GCA_019434445.1 of Phalangium opilio. Classification (NCBI taxonomy): domain Eukaryota; kingdom Metazoa; phylum Arthropoda; class Arachnida; order Opiliones; family Phalangiidae; genus Phalangium; species Phalangium opilio. The sequence continues at coordinate 50,338 of JAEQBA010002746.1, forward strand.
ACAAGGTTTTTTTTAATTGGGTGTTGTTGGTCACGTGACAATTCAAAAAATGGTATAATCGAATAATCAATTCGCAAAATACTCTGTCCTTTTTATCCCACTCCACAAAAATTGGGACTTTTTCAGAAAAATTGATTTTTGATATATTATATATTTCTTCCCTTTTCTTGAGGTTGTCAAAAATTCAGTGACTTTATATAACAATTAAATAATAATTATTTAATACTAAATTCATGATATGATCCCAAGTTTACGTTTTAAAGGTAAATTTAACCAAATTTTTGTCTAAATTCCATGTTAAGTATATAGCAAGTTTATCAGTCAGAAGAGAGCGAATCAATTAAAAAATATTTTAATTAATAGGCATTTTAAATTAATTAAGCCATTAATTAAGGGATTTTTATAAAATTGTCGTTAATTTCTTTTTTTTAAAAGGCTGATTAATCACGTTTATTTGATATATATTATTTATTCTATCCAATTATATTTTATTTTAGTAAAGAGAAATAACTTAATAATTAAAAGTATGACGATATCTTGATAAATAATTTAATTAACTTTTAATTATCCATTAATCTTTGTGTTACATAGTCATACTTTTAATAATTAAATTACTTCTAATCTAAGGCCCTATTTTATTTATTTTTACAATTTAAGAAAAAAACAACCTATTTTTTAATTAGCTAAGCTATTACGGCTGTTTAATTAATTTATATTATTTAAAACACTTAATTTTTTAATTACCTATATATATATTTATGTTTAATAATAATACTGTATTCTTTTATTTTAATTTCCCCCTAAGTTATGTAAGTTAATAATTTACAATCTATAGGAGTAGGAGATATTTATTTCAAATTAGGCATTTTTTAAGGCCTATAGGTCTAAATTGGCCTATTTTTTAAATACACTCGTAAAGCTAAACATTTCAATATATATTTTTTTAAAACAATCTCCCCCTTAAGTTTATTTTCTCATAAAATTTGATTGTACGAATTAACGTAAAAATTTTAATTGGTTACAACAACAAACGACAAAATTTTTAAATTAATTGAATTTTTCCTTTAAATTAAGTTAAATTCAAATTCTCAAGGAAGGTTTTATAACTTTTATTATGCTAGGCCTAGGCCTAAAAATAAAATTTAAAAAGATTGCGCGCGAGAAACGAGAATTTTCACGAGGAAAACGTAACGTTCCTAAGCCTAATTATGAATATTTTCAAAATAGGCTTAACAGTGGTTATTTTAATTCAAGGAAGACCAGTTATTGAAAAACGTTAAAGATTAACTCGCCGTAGAAAATTAAATAACGATTAAATCGAATTAAACCTTCCTCGAAAATTTTTATTTAATTTCACGTTTAAGTTTATTTTAGAGCGGAACCTTTTTAATTTAAAAAGGCGCTCATTCTGTACTGTATTAAGCCTCGGCCTCTCCTCCCCATATTTGCATAAATGATTTAAATTTCATTATTAACAGCCGTGCAGCGGGTAGCGCCGCTAGATTTTTTTTATATTAAAAATTTGATTTCGTCGTTTACCTTCTTTGCCCCAGGAAGATTTTGGTACAACAAACGCTCAAAGCGGTGACCAATAGCAAGAAGGCGAAAGAAGCGTAACAAATTGCGAAGTAAATAATAGAGAAGACAAAGACGGTTCTATCGCACCAATTACTCGGTTCGTATAACAAGGGCTTGTACCTGATGTTGTCGGAGATAGATAGAACCCAGTAATTACCAAAGCCGAACCATATCAGCAAGAACGTCGAAAGGACAAAGTCCGCGATGTTTTTGGTGGTGAAAATGCCAAAGTCTTCGACATCCATCCCTCCGGAGACGAAGCCATCGTGTAAAGGCTCGTACCGTCGACTTCTAATCTGTCTCCACAACCAAGTTCCCACCTTGACCAACCCAAACACGCCGCCAACCAGTAAGTAGATTGGAATGTTTGGTTCTTTGGGACAGTGACCCAAGTTTTGAATTCCTATTTTTTGTGTATTAGCAAGGTTAGTTTTAGTCAGACTCGAGCACGCGTCACTCAACACTTCAACCAATGACATAATATTTCTAAAGAGGACCAGAAACGCGTACAGTTGTACTTGCATCGACAAAGCTATCACTCAGTTTTGCTATCCCCTATACGGTTTTATATTATCCATGACTCAACTCCTATTTAACTTTTCGATATTCTCTTTATGACATTACTGATGACGAGATGCTAAAAATAGCACCCCCTACTTTGAATCTATCACGTTCAATGAAATCTCTTAATGAACCTTACTTATTTGTTTTGCTAAATTAGTATATTATAATTTAAATTTGGATCTGCCCACGTAAACAGTTCACGCTTGGAAACACATCAACTTAGGTGTTTGTTTACCCATGGTATAATCTGACAAGATTTATTTAAATAAGCTTAAAATTTGCATTAAAAGTTAAGTCCATAAATTATAAACCCCTGCTAAATAGATTTAACCAGGAATGCATAAAGCTACTAGGAATTATTGCAAACCGCATATCTCCCATGTTGATTTCTACAAGGGCCGGGCTTGAGAACTTACAGTCCTTCACACGTCATAACTCTGACGTCTTTCTAAAACTGCCGTTTCATTTATTGATATAGCAACGCGAGGTCAGGCGCGGGCGTAAGGTTCATTCAACACATGCAGCGAGGTTAAATTCGGTACTCTAGGTCTATCTCTTCCCACACAAAATCTTCCTGGATATACGTTGAGAAAATGACTCCTAAACCATAATTCCTAGTACCTGTATGTATTCCTCATTTCCCCGTACTATATATTCAATCCCACTTGCAAATAGAAAGCGCTCTGTAAAGCTTAACCCTGCCCAATATTAAAAATAGAATCCTACCTTAATAAAAGGGAATAAGGATGGAAAACAAAAGGAAAGTATATAGGATTTAATTAGAGGGTTTTGATGTCGGTTCTTTATATGATGTGAGGAAAATCCCTTAAAATGCAGGCGAATTAAGGATTCCGCGACACACTCCTTTCCTTCCTTTCCTTTCCTTTCCTTAACCTCCTTTTTATCTTTATATAGAATTTAAGGACCCTATGATCACCGTGGTTTCCTCTTTAAGGAGTTATTTTCTTTTCTTTTTTCCTGATCGATGATTTGAGTTGACTACGCTTAATTAGTTCTTAGTTACGGCGCTGGTGGGAGGGGGGAGGAGGTAGGAGTTTAATGAGTTTCGT